>VZTX01024403.1:193259-214750 GCA_013400915.1 Pardalotus punctatus
CCGCCCGCTGCCGCGCGGGCAGCGCCTGCGCCCGGGGTGCCCGCGGCGGGCAGGGCCCGGGAGCCTGGGTCGCTCGACCGTGAGGGCCGAGCGTCTCACAGAATCACAGAATGGGCCAGGTTGGAAGGGACGTCGGTGGGTCATCCGGTCCAACCTCCCTGCCCAAGCAGGGTCAACTTAGAGCACGTGGCACAAGATTGCATGTCGACGGTTCAGGAATATTCAGTGAGAGAGGCTCCACAACCTCTGGACAGTCTGTTCCAGTGCATGGTCGGCTGTACAGTTAAGAAATTCTTCTTCGTATTCAGGTGGAGCTTCCTGTGCATCAGTTTCTGCCCATTACTTTGTATCCAATAGCTTGGCGCTATCAAGGAGAGCCTGCCTCCAACCTCTTGACATCCCCTTGCTTTAAATATTTATAGATATCGATAAAGCCCCCTTTCAGTAATTTCCTTTCGAGGCTGAACAGGCCCAACTTCCCCAGCCTTTCCTCTTAAGAGAGATACTCCCCTAATTGTCCTTGTAACCCTCCACAGGACCCATTCCAGAAGCACCATGTCTCTTTTTCACTGAGGAGCCCAGAACTGGACACAGCACTACAGGTGCAGCCTCACCACGGCTGAATAGAGGGGCGGGATCATCTCCCTCGGCCTGTTGTCAATGCTCTTCCTAATGCACCCCAGGATAATACTGGCCTCCTTGGCCACAAGGGCACTGCTGGCTCATGGACAGGTTGTTACCTACCAGGACTTTCTTGGTGCTGCCCTCACACCCCTGGGAGCTGCTGTCATGCAGACATGGGGCAGACTCCGCCACGGCCTTCCCAAGGGCGCCTGGCTGCTCCCTGTAGCATTGGGAGGGTGTGTGGTGGCGGTGGGTACACACACACATACACACCCGCCCCGTGTCTGCCTCTCACTTGGGCTCCCTTCACAGGGGAGGCCTGAGTGCTCAACAACCTGGGTTAAAAGTCAAAGGGGTGGTTTAAAGGTGAGGCAAAGGAGTTAGTTTCATTGCCCTGAAGAGAATGTAGGGGGTGAAATCCATCATAAAACTGCCAAGTTAATTATTTTGCTACGGTCATGTTGACAAAAGTTGGGTGTATACACAGTGTTGAGAGAACTCTTTGATTTTCAAAAGGGTTTATAGTTATATATTACATATAGGTGATTCTCTTTGGAGTACTGCATCCAGCTCTGGGGTCCCCGTTAGAGGAGAGATGTGGTCCTACTGGAGCAAGTCTGGAGGAGGCCACAAAGGTGATCATAGGGATGGAGAAAAGGCTGAGAGACTTGGGGTGACCCATTTGCAGCCTTCCAGTCCCTGAAGGGAACCTACAAGAAAGCAGGAGAAGGACTTTTTACAAAGATATGTAGTGATAGGACCAGGGGAATTGCTTTAAACTTACTGAAGTTAGGAAGAAATTTTTTATTAGCGCATAATGAGGCATTGGAATAGGTTGTCCAGAGAAGTTGTAGATGCCCCATCCTTGCAAGTGTTCAAGGCCATGTTGGATACGGCTTCGAGCAACCTGGTCTAGTGGAATGTATCCCTGCCCATGGCAGGGGGGTGGATCTTGATGACCTTTGAGGTCCCTTTCAACTTCCAATCCATTCTATGTTTCTATAATATTTTGGTGAAGGTTGCTTTAATTATTTAATAATGGCTTTAGTTTAATTATTTTTCTTGTTATATAATTTTAAATGAGCACTATTAATTGTATAGTATTGTGTCCAATACTGTTTATTGTATAGTACTGTGTCCAAGTCTTGTCCCATTTTTTCTCCATTACTGTGTATCTTACACAGAATTGGGAACCTAATGCCTATCTTTGGATAGTATCACCAGCCACTTGGATGTGTGATTTCTTTCACGAAAGGTAGCCCAAAAGGTAAATTTATCCCCAGGCATTAAGAAATTAATTTTTAGGTAAAATGAATATCATCATGCTACTAACCTAAGACAGAAATAGTCCTTTTCCTAGGTTAGAAGCAAAATAACTTTACATGAGTGCTTTTAGTTTCTGTGGCTGTATAACAAAGAAAAATTCTGAAGTAAAAAAAAAGTGGCAGAGAATAAATGTATTGAAGCAAATGGGTGTCTTCTGTTTCACTCATTAGTTCCACAGACTGGCTTCAGCTCATTTTCAACAATTGTCTCAAATTGTGTCTGTTATGATAAATTCTAAAAAAAAAAAAAAATCATATTCCTTGCATATAATTAAAAAATCTATTTTTTTTTTCAGATTGCCAGAGCCTGTTTAACCTGGGTAATGGTGAAGTTCAGTAACTTGTACAGATGCATTTGGCAAGTCATTGGGTTGCACCAGAAAAAAATTACAACGTTTTCTTTGGAGCAATGCAATGCTTGTCTCCCTCATTTGTTTCAGAGTTGATAAAGAGGAAAAAAAGCATAGTTAGTGTGTTCTGGGAGTCTGTTAACTGTTCCAGTGTTCGTTATCTCATGGGGTCAGTACTTTTCCATTTTTTTCAAAATGGAAAGAACAATTTGCCTATGTTAAAAGTACGGAAAATAATACTATTGCTGCTATTCTTTTATAAAAGAGAAATACATGAAACCTCTAAGTAACTTGGAAAGTTACAGTGCTCACCTTCTAGTACAGTAGTTGAACTTTCCAACATATACTTGGATTGCATCAGATGCCAGTTGCCAAAGCAGCTTCAGGAAAACCAGGGAGCAACCAAAGGGTAGATGGATAGCCAGAAACCATGTGGGGCTGCTCAGCAAAACTCTGCTCAGACTGAAACAGTCTGCTTCCTTATGCATAGCCAACATAGGGCTAAGTGCAAAAATTCGCAGACTTCAAGTACCCTGTTTCTACACTACTAAGGGAAGAACATCAGAGATACATTATTTCCACTATGCTATGTCTTGGGCACATATTTTTGGGAAAGACATCATGATTTTTATATGCTTCTCAGTATAATTTTTTTCACAATGATTTATAGTTTTTGCTGTCATGTTATGCTTTTATGAATTTAAAGAGCCATACTACCTGACCAATTTGCAAAATTTGTCATGCATTTCATGGGCTCTCATAAATTTTTGTCGTTGTATACATCAGTTTTTATTGCCTAGACCTGTATGGCTCAGCTGCTTTGTTGTTCATATACGTCTTGTTATTTATAATACTTGGAATTTTGTGTATGGAAATGAATTTTGCAGACATAAAAAAAGTTTGAAAACACTCAGAAACCAGATCTTTTAATTCTAACTTTAAAAACTACAAGTTAATATTTTTACATTTCACACAATTCCAGCATTGCTAGAAATGCAACCCCTCACTTGCTAAACTTGGCAAAATTCTGAGTGTAAACTCAAGCCACCTCATGGCATGTTGATGATGGATCTGTGGTTCTGAGAAATACCTACTTAGCAGCCAAGTTTGAGTGCTTGTACTATGCTATAGTTATATAAATTGTATGGGTTAATTTATCGTAATGCTGTCAATATATTGGCCATACTTGAAGACAAACAATTTTCTGTAACTTATCAACCCATTCACAGAAAGACAGTGAACACTGAATAAAAGGTAGATAATTTTGCCACTCTTTCATCTGTCGCTTAGCTACTCAAGCTGAAAGTAAACACATTTATTCCCTCTTAGGGTTTGGTGCCTTTGTGTTCACACCTGACAATTAAATTTATGATCCTTTAGTTGGACATGCCACTTCCTTTAATCTGAGTAAAGTTATTTTTGTGTAGGTTTCTGCTCTTTAAATAAGTGGATCCTTCAAGTATTTTGGCAAGATTTTGTGATGAACCAGTCCATTAAGAACTAAGGGACTAGATTTACAGTAGTGCTCAGCACTGCTGAAAAATCAAGTCTTCAGGTTACTCTAGTGCTTTGTAATTTTTTTTTTCTTGTCTTTTGTTCTCCTGTACAGCCTCACCTCATGGCTTCTGTCTCTCACTGTCCCTCTTTGATTGTTATTGTACCATGTTCCTGTCCTTAGGCTCATTTGAGCTTTTGATTTCAGAAACTTTTCTTCTGTTCCAGATGCTTTGTTTTAGTTTTTGGTGGCCTTCCTGTTTCTAAAGTCTTTATTCCTCAAACCTTACCGGTTAATGTGAATTGACTCATAGAAATCTGCAGATTTCTAATCTGTTCAACATCAATTATGGTGTGCTTAATTTTTTCTTTATTTTTAATTTAAAGCAACTGATTTTAGCCACAGATATCAGACTGATCTCCTGAAGAACAAGAATCTGAAGTCATAATAAGATCAGGTTATTTGAAGAATTGCACACTTAAGGTTTGACAAAGTTCATTAAATAAAAAAAGAAACAGACAAAATTATAGTCGTTTTGAAGTTACATTTTTACTTGGAGAAAAATAGGAAGGAAAGCTTATTAGATTGGGGATGTTCCAATTGGTCACTGATCAAGGAACTAAATTGTAAATTATCCTATAGCATCAGGACATTTTTCTGTTAATCAGAACAATGTGTAAGCTGAGGATTTTCTGTAGGGCTCCCCATATTTGGTAGAAAGGGAAGGACTTTTAAAATAATTCTTAGCAGAGAAAAGGAATTCTAGGAGAGCAGAATATATTAAAAAACTTTGAAAAAATACATAGAAATGTAAATGTAAAGCCTGGCTTACATGCAAAAAATACACAGGGATTTTTTGTGATTTTATTTTACTGTTTGCTGTTCCCATTTGTGTGTCTGTTCCCTCTGTCGTATGTCCTTCTATTCCTTTCTCTGCACTTAGCAGGGGGGCAACAACAGAACAGGATATATGTGTGCAGACCTCTGCCAAGCCCATTCGGAGTGGTTTGCTTACATCTTCCTTCTCTCATGTACATCTCATGTACATGTTGCATCCCTTCTCTAATGGCGGTAAGGGAGCATGGGGGACTGAGGTGAATGGATAGGAATGGTAACATTGCAATACAGCAGCTGGTGATAAAACCTTTCATTAAGTGTAAACATTGCAATTGTTCTGCAAAAAAGCAACCTTAAGAATTTGATCATGTTAGAGTGTAGTTAAGTCAAATGTTATGCTTACAGAGAAAAAAAAAGTAGAAAGAAAAAATTAAAGCTAGAAACCAGATTTTTTTTTTTTTTTAAACTGCAACAAAAACTTGTCTAGCATTTAAGAGAACTATGGCGAAAGGAAGTACTGGAAATTTGAACACTAACAGCACAAAGGCTGTAACAAAGAAGAAATTAATAATTAAGGGTACTGAAATGTGTAGTATGGAAATATTCTACTTCTTTATGTCTGTCAAAAATACACGTTGATAAAGGTTTCCATCTCCATATATCCATTAAAAGTACACAATAATTTTACACAATTTAGGGACTTGTTATGTAGCATAACCTGCTATTAACCATATAAGCAAAATTTCTGTTAAATAGGCTTCCTGGAGATCTGGAAATGAAAGAAAAAAACTTGGCAAAAGTACTTGTATGTTCTATCACTAAGGGAAGAATTGTTTTCTAGAGTTTATAATCTGCTCAGCAAGTCAGAGAAAAATACACTTATTAGGACAGGAAAGCTTTTTTAGTTCACTTACACTTATGTATATATCTTTAAATTATTCATTTATATTGCAAATGCAAATTGTGTCCTGGGTTTTTACAGTGCTATTTGTAAACTTTAAATTCTGGGCCCAAATGTGCGCATTTTCTTTAATATTATGCTTTTATTAAGTGTAGAGTGATATAGACTGCTGTAGCATTAAAGTAATTATAATTGCTTTAAAGCAGGTAAATCCTTACTGTAAAATAAAGGCTTTTATTTTAAAAAGAAAATAAATACACTTTACACAAGAGTGACTACATGACTATGTGCTATTTAGCTAAAGTGAAATTAGCAGTAATAAAAGGAAGCATTAATTTTTCTTTTCTGAACTGATGCATCTTCTCACAAAATGTGAATGCATTTGCAAGTATTTAAAATTTTGTCCTTGAACATAATTTTTATAAAATCCCAGTTCCTCAGCTATCATAAGTTGTTATTATTGAAACTGCATAAAAAATCTAGAGGGAAGTTTTTTGTTTGTCCATATAGAGTATAAAATGAATCACTGGTCAGGTCATTTCTTAGCATAAAAATGGTCTTACCTGTTCCATGCATAGAAAACCTATTAAAGTGTATATTTCACAAAGCACGTGGCTGTATGGGCTGTTCATAATGGATAATTGAGATTTTGTACCTGCCAGTTAACAGATTCAAATCTGGCTCAGTACATTTTCTCTAGAGATTTTGGAGCAGCATGGGCTGAGACAGTGGGCAGAACCTCTGGTAACAGACCCCACAGGAGCAAACAGGTCACCAGCAACAGTTCCTCATATCCTACAGGAAATAAAACATTTCATTTGAAAGACTTCAGTAGTTATGGGGGAGAACCAGAAACAGAGTAATAAGACATTCCAAATGGATGAAAATACTCAGGTTCAAATACTAATATTTATAAAATACATGTGGGAGGGTTTAAACGCAATATCATTGCATGACAATTAGGAACAGAAGGTAAGAAGAATGACAGGGAAAAGCGTAACAGCTGAGAATCAAATACTTGAAATTAATTGTGGTCCCTGTCCATGCTTACTTTCTAGGTTCAATGAAAACAGCTGGTCTTTATATTTAAAATACAGTTTGTTTTAAATTATATAATCTGCCAAAATTTAGGATGCAGAAATACAGGCCCCACACAGTTTTTACCCAACTGGATGGCTTGAACCTGACCAGAAGACCACAAGAAGTTACTGGAATGATCCCCCTAAAAACTATGCTGATGCAGTGCCCTTTTACAGATAATCTCTTTCATGGAATTGCATCCATAGATAATACTTCCTTGTAAACTGCTCTTATTTAAAAAACTATCTGAACTCCATAAATAAAAGATAAGTTTAATGGATCAATAGAAATTCAAAATCTCTAAAAATGTAAGCAGGACTGGCACCTGAAACTGTTTTTAACTAGATGCTGCTGCAACTATTCAGTAACAAATTACTGGAGGCAGATTAAAGGTGCCTCTCTTTCTGATGCCTGTAACTGTCTCAAGGCTTTTGATCTTTCATCTTAATACAGGAGGTTGAAGTATGCTTTTTAGTTTCTGCTATGGAGTAAGGAGAAATATACTTTAATACTTTAAGGAACATTCTGTGTAACTTCTTTTACATATGCTGAAGAAGAAATAGATAGTTGTTATGAGTCCTCTGCTCTGATGTTCAAAATTTAAGCTAGCCTTTGGTTAATCTTTTGTTTGCACATAGTTTTTAGCAAAATGTAGTTACATCTCAGTGGAATTTTTTTTAATGATTCTTATTATTTTTAGGTTTTTGGTTTTTTTTAATGCTGGGAATCTATACCAACGGAGACAAATCACGGATTTCCAGGTCTGCCATGACAGTTAGAGTCACACTAGTAAAAACTATCATATTTCATCAGCTATTGGCTAATTATTTATCAGAATTTGATCAGAGTTTGCTCTCTGATTAAAGCTGTTCTCCTTTGCTGGAAAAGAATAGTTTGGTGTCGACAGCCCTTTCCAGGACATACTGCTGCTTGGGACAAACTGGTGCAGCTGCCACAGGAGTGACTCAGGCAGACAGTCTGGGAACAGAGCAAACTGCTTATAGGCAGCTTTTGAAATGCAAAAATAAACACACACACACACACACACACACTCTCTCTCAAAGTATAATTAACTGTGCAACAGCTATAAGGAGTGATACATGAGATCTTACATTCACTATGCATTCCAAATATTTAAGAGAACAATGCAGTAATAACAAAGAAACATGAAAACTGTGCATGTTTATAAAGTATAGTCTTATTGCTGTGGCACTATCTGCAAAAGCTGTGCCAACAAAGGATTACGTAGTTAGAAATGTAAAACTAGATTTTGTATTCCTGTTTATTTTTCTGTGTTTTTTAATTCCATGGAGAATGCCAGTATTTTAATGGAACCACAATTTATAGAAAGAATAAGGCTTCCAAATCTAACAGTTTCAATAAGCCAAAACTTGTTCTCATTTAAGACAGTGATAGAGCCTTTAGAGGACAGGATGAGACATAATTCTGATCAAGCTATTTTCCACAAACCTAGGCTGGAGAAAAATCTCATCTGTCTTCCCCTAACAAGAACCATACGCTTTTGTTTTCTTTATGGAAAGGGTAACAAGGGATTCTTGCGATTTATGAATAGCACAGATATTGCTGTTTTGGAAGTAAGGATGTTATTCATGTACTTTCCAGAGAAAACATTATTTGCCTCTCTTTTCTACTGTAGTTTTTAGAGGAATGGTAGTTAGTATTTGTGAAGTAGAAATTGCAAAAGAATATTTTTTGGGTAGTTGAGAAATCCAAGATATTTTATGCATCACAGCAAGAAGAGATACATCATTCCAGCTGCTAATACCAGATGACAGAATTATTATTGATTGCTTTAGGAGTCTTTGGATCATGCTGAAGATCCTGGCACTGCTGGGTAACACAGAGCCATCTGAAAAGGATGGGTGTGGAGTGGGTTTTCCATGACTTTCAGTGAATGACAGTGCACTGGGGGCAATATATTCCACAGAAGTTTAGAAATTAAACAGGAGTTTAGTTTGAGCAAGTCTTGCTTTTGAAATCAGTAGAAAGATATGGATGTTTCCCAGAGGCAATCTAAACTAGAGCTAGAATAAATCACTCTTTCAGGATGTCATATTTGGCCCTTGCCAAAATCACTGGAGATAAAAGCTGATAAAAGCTGCACAGGGATGGACTTCAGTTGCATTTGAGAATGTGGTTCTGGATAAATCTCAGGCTTACATTACCCTTCAGAGCAAAGCAAAGCAATCTGCAGTATCCTGATATGAACCTGGTGAGACCTGGAGTGCTTGTGCAGAACATCTAATAATATCTATTTCTTGCTATTTTCACATGGTTCATGCTGGGCAAAAACATTGGTTTTGGGGTTCCTTCTACGAGGGCTATGACATCAGACACTGCAAGGGCTGATGAGTTTTGTAAGCGGCCTGATTTTACAGACAATGGCATATAACTGGGGATAAGCAATTGATATATTAGCAATGGTTTAGAACTTTCCATGGCTTTGCTAGATGAAGTATAATTCAGACATAAAATTGGCATGGGAGGGCAGTGACAGGTTCTTGTAAACAACCTCTAAGCCATTGTCCTTTTGCAATATCTCAAATTATCATATTTGTTTGAATCATTAGTACTTTATGCAGATAATTTGTAGCATAGCAGAACATGAAATTCAGCTTGTCTCTGGGTAAATAATAAATAAATATTCTGTAATCTTTCTATTTGGGAGAAGGGAGATAGACCATGTTTCAGCCTAGATGCAGATTAAAGCGCTGCATCCACACATATTGAGAAATGACATTTTTTGTCTATGCTTTTGTCTAGATTAGTACAAAACTCAACGGTTCTGTTCCTAAGAATACAAAGTATCCCAATATCTCTTTAATAAATTACAAAAGCTTTATCAAAAAGTGCATGAAAGTAATTGTTTCTGTTACTCGAGTTTTACTTACTTTTTTTTGAAACTTCTACTCAGTTAAAAATTGTGTGATGTACCACTTATCGAGAAGTAGTGTTCCCATGCTATCCTTTCTTTATATACTACTTCATTTCAATGTAGGGAATTGTATTATTATATTTATGGGAAAAGGATAATAACACGCTTTGATAGGGGACTGAGCTCATCCTTCTTCTTTGAATAATATATACAGCATATCTGTAAGATTCACATAGTGTGATTGCATGAAATATATAACTGTAATCAGACTTCTGAGCAGGAATTTATTCTATTTGAACAGCAGACTCCTGACTGAAATGAAAATTACATGAAGGGAAAACTACAGCATGTCTTGATATTTCTTCTTATATGTACTAAGACATCAAAATTTTTTCTTTGAGAACTGGCAAAATATAAAAGCATATTTAATTAAAAGGAGTTTCATAACATTATTTTTTTTGTGTGTGTGTGAAAGGCTGTTTTCTCCTTACATTACACAAGGAATCAGATTAAAGACAACATAATGTTTTGTTTGTTTACTTGCTGGTTTCAGAACATACTTGGTCCAAAACAGTTGACTCCTGTCTTTCACTAACCAATTTGTCTGACTAACTTACAAGCTTGTATACTTTCAGATGTTACTCCATTGATGCTGTCTTTGCCCATCTGTGTTTTCACTTTGGGACTTGCCCTTAAGAAACACCTCTTTCGGGCTGCCATCCCTATTTACAAAGACATAAGCAGCACTTGTGTGAAAGAGCTGTCTTAGCAAACACATGTAGTACTCCTAAAGTGTTCAAGCACCCAATATTCTTTTCTCCGTGGAATGCAGAACAGATGCAGATGAAACAAATGAATTTTAAACCTGCTATCTTCTGCAAGCATAATTTAAAATGCTGGAGCTTTGAAAAATAATAACCTTGTCAAAAATATAGGGGATATATTTACACAACCTCTTTACAGCAGAATCATTACTAATTTTAAAAAAAATAAAATTAAAAAATCCTGCAAGAGGCCAGTCTGGAGATGAACTATTTTTTTTAAAAAAACTAAAATAAATTAGTCCTTATAAGAACAATTTGTCTAATCAAACTTGAATTCAGTATATTTGTTTGTTGTGCAAAACAAGCTTTCATTAAAAGTTGGCCAAATTGAAATAATTTGTGATTTTAAAATCAGAACATTCCAGTGGAATGACTTCTAAAATAAGTAATCCACACTGCATTTTTAGAGAAACAAATCAGTACAGTGTGAATTTTTGCTGCCTGTCCCTACCTCTCTGCTCTCCCATTTGATTTGGAAGGGGAGGTAGCATGATTTTCAAGGTTGTGGGTTTTTTTAGATTGATTTGCTGGTATACAGTTTCATGACTGCAGAATTTGGAAGAGAGAGAAGAATCATTTGAGGAGGAACAGAACTGTGGATTCCACAAATGATGTTTCCTTAGAGCCACCTTGAGTCACAAAATACAAATAAGTAATAGTGAGAACACAGACAGGTATGCTTTTATTACATGAAACAGTAAATGATGTAGTGAATCGCTTTGGCCAAAGTAACACAATCGTTTTAATTCACAGTGAGCTGAAAGTGCTACTCGGAGACAGTTTTATCCATCCTTCAACCTTGGCTGCTCATATTCCAGCACTAGTTCACACACGGCTGTGCAAAAGAGATGAACAAAAAGGTTTTATCTGGACCCATTCCAGGTCAGTGCTAGTTGCAAGCTTAAAGGACGTAATTACAGAAAACATGCAGAAGTGAATGGGGGAGGGGTGATGAGGTTGTGCTGTCTCACTCCAGGCCCAACTGACCTGCCCATGGAGCCACCAGTCACTGTCACACCTAATCTCATGTAGGCTGCTGTCAAGTTGGGCACTCATTCCTGCTTCGCTCTCTTGTGTTCCTGACCCTGTGTACCTGCCCCTGGCTTGTACTGGATCACTTGGTCTTCAAACCACAGGGCTTCTTTGTAGGGTAGGTTTCTGTTGGATCAGAAACTGGCTCAGTATATGGTTTGATAATTGCAAAATCTCAGTATAAGTACTGAGAATGGAAGATGGCAGACTTCATATGAAACTGCACCCTGCCATCAGTGCGACTAAGAAGACATCTCTGTTGCATCTTCTTTAAAAAAAAAAAAAGTATTAATCATGCCAGTGTAATTGAAAAGAACCTTTCTATTTTAATTTTTACAGCTTTTCGCAAGTCTGAGAAATAATTAAAGCAATCTGGAATCAATTCCATTCCCTATAATTGTCATGGGTACTAAATCTGTGTAAGCATAAAAATGATCATTGCTATAGGATGATATTTAGCATGCAAATATCTTCGTGGAAGAATAGAGTAGAATCTTATTGCCAGAAGTCTTGTCCAAGTTTGGGACTGGAGACGTTAAAGTCTCTTCAGGATTTCTGTTTTATGAGCCATCACAATTACAGTAAATTCCCCCTCCATTCAATACCACTAAACCCTTTAAAATGAAGTACTGCCAAATTAATTTCAAAAAAGAAAAAGTAAGTCTATTTTTTACATCACATGGGTCATCACTCTTAGTGTCTGGTTCAAGCAATATGACAGTATGGAAAAAAACCTGGGTTTTTTCAGAAGTTTTGTAGCTACAGGATTTCATCCCCATTCTCAAGAAAAACTAGAGACCTACCTGTAAAAATATTAAATTATTATAATATTATTTAAAATGAAATTGTTGCTATTATTAGAGTATTATTTCTTAAACATTTGTATGCATTTGTATGCTATTATTTCTTAAGCATTTATACCTTGAGAGTTTTATTTCACAGTAGCATATAAAACAGAATTACATAGAGACTTCTGAAGGTCCTGCTCAAGCATGGATGGTTCGGGGCTCTGCCATCACTTAGGAAGGTAAAATCTCTTTCTCTTTCACCTTCCTATATCTGTTTTCAGGAACCTGCGCTTCTTGCCGGGCAACTGATGGTCACAAGCCATAAGAGTGGCCTTCACTGTAATCTATTTTCTCCCCAGCCACAGAATGAGATCAGATCTATCAGTTCTTGCTGCACTTTCCAGGCAAGGTGCCAGTAACTTTACCATATGCCGCCAGCAGGGAACCTTAACAAAGACATGTCTTGGTGATTGCTTTTACTTTTAAAAAAGACAAAGGAAACTGTATATATGTCTAGATGAAGGGGAGCTCTAGCATAACTGAATGTCTTTCCTCTTGCAATAAATTGGATCTTAAACCAACTCAAATTCTTAAAATATAATTTTTCAAGAAAAAAGACTACACAATTGGGCAAAACCAGATTAAAAACAGATTAGACGCTATAAAGTCTGTTATAATAAAAGACATCTTCTGTGTCTTTACTAAACATTGTGCTAATCAGTGATATAATGAATATTAGAAAAAGCAGCAAATTGATTCCTAAATGTCACAATTACATTTTAACAGAGGACATTAAAAGCAGTTATTTCCTTTCTTGATTGCTTAGAGGTTTTATTATTTCATTATAATTTGTCATACAAATCCAAATCAGACCAGCTCAGCTTCTTTTGTTTACAGATAATAAATAAATAAAATTCAAGAGGAAGTTACAAAAACCCCTTCAGTAGAATTTATTTTATAGTAATTCAGAAATATTTTTGTCAGAACAACTGAAGCTTTTTTTGTCCTCAGCAAGACCAAAACAAGATTGTATTGGAAAAGCTTTGTGTGAGAAGGGCCATTGGCACTCACATTCAAAGTAATTATTCTTGTAAAATTAATTAACTTTTTTTTAATCCAAGCCCTTAGAATACTTCCCATTAGTAACAGCAGGTCTGTGCTTTTTATGTTCATTGTGGCAGATGTTCTTTACATCCCAGATTTCCTCAGAACAACAGAATGGTTTGATGGATGAAAGACTACATCTGGAAAGTGTATCAGTCAGCGTCATTAAAAGCCTGAGCTAGGGCCCACTGAAATCAGTGGGAATCACTGGCTTATGTTCACATTTTTCATATCTTGTTAAGAGGGAGTAAGTCTTGGTTATTAAAAAAGAATGGAATGACATTCTTTACTTGTATTGCACATAATGTTTTTCTCCAACAGTGAGGAAGAGACAGGTTGTATTGGCAGAAGAATCTGTCATGGCACTTATGGATAGTTGGGCTTGGGATCCCATGAGACTTTCAGGTTTGCACAGCGACTACCAGCTGGCAACTGCCCTTGGGGAGTCTGCAAAGGCTCCTAAGACGTGCTGGGAAGGTGTAACTGGCTGTGGCGTACCAGTACTACTGACAAAAGGGAAGAACATTTAAACAAACAAGAAAGCTAAAGACTTTCTATGACAGCATTTTGGCCAGGTGAGGGTTAGCTTCTGCAGTAGCCAGGAGGAGGTATGGCTAGGACCTAAAGGTTATTCTCTACCACCTCACATCATTTTCTGGGGTCTGGGGAAGGGTCTCACTTCCAGGTTAGGGGAGTATAGCATGGTTGGGTTGGGCTCTGTGGTGAATGTTTTGCATGTGAATCACTCACTTCTCTTTTGTACACTTTTGTTATTAACACTGTTGCTTTTACTGTTCATTTTCTCATTTCATTGTAGTTTCCAGTAAATTGTTCTTATCTCGACCTGTGGTCTTTTCTTTTTGTGCCTCCAATTATTATCTCCAAGAATAGTCCAAGGAATTAAATTCTCATGGGCATGCAAGCTACTGAACAACACTCTGCTGGTATCTCAGCCTTAGTGTTTATCACTTATGGAAATGGAAGAAAAATTATAAAAGGAAACTGAAATCACTTTCCAGCAAAGTCAGGGAGACTACTATGAACAGGGAGGAATCCTTCAAATTGGACTTAAAACATGAAAATAAAAAGTATCATAAGCTTTAATAAATGTCAAAATATGATCAATTAGGGAGAATGAAAAATGAATTTGAGAATCAACAAGATAAAATCATTAAAATTAGAAATAAGGTATATTTCAAACAAAAAAGAAATGCCAGTATCCATTGGCACAGCAGATGATTTGTTTGAAACATAGAGAGATGAATTTTCTCCATCAGTATTTTCTGTGAAAAAGAAATGAAGATGCTACCATGCTAAAGTGCTATTCTCTGGGGGGAGAGGGCTCAGTGGATAGTCTGTCTGAATTTGAAGTTATTGTGGAAGCAGCTACAGATAAAATATTTTAAAAGAAGATAAAATGCTCTGATAAAATACATGGAAACCCGCACTATCACAAAAATTCTAAGATAGCTCAGGTATGAAATGGTTCAACTACTAATGGTGTAAATTCTTACTTGACTGGACAGTAAATAAAATAGCAGATGAAATTCAATAGAGATAAAGGCAAAGGAAGTGAAATGCCGTATAGAGAAATGTAAAGAAATCTATGCTTCTGAAGACAAAATATCCTAGCGTTGCATGTAAAATGATGGACTCTGAGTTGACTGCTTTGACTCAGGAACATGACTTTGGGATTATGACAGTTTTATGGAAGTGTCATTTCCATGCAGTCAGTGTTCACTTCATGTCCCAAGAAAACAAGAATCTGAAAAAACAACATAAAAGAAATAGAGACCACCAAAAAAAAAAAAAAAGAAGACAAAAGGGAAAACATTATCATTCAACTGAATAAGTGCATGATTTGCCTGCATTTCAGTGCTGTCCTCTCACTACAGAAAGACTGTCTATAAAGATGGGAAAAGTTCATTGAAGAAAAACAAGGGGCATTGGAGACATTGAAGTCTATCTCATGTACACTATCAGATTGACTGTGTCAGCTGGGATTCTTCAGCCTGGGAAAGAGATGACTTGGGACGTATAGCAGAACATAAGCCAGCTTCAAAGCACACAAAACAATGTTTTCATACACAAGGTAGTAGATCTGTGGAATTCTGTGTAATAATACTGAGGTATTGTCTTGGTTTGAAGACAGGTGTCTGCTGAGGGAGGTGGGAACCTCCCTCAGAAACCAAGAATGTAGCCCCCTTCCCTCTGAATTATTTTAATTTTGGAATCAAGAGCTTTCAGGCAAAGATACGGGGAAAGGAGTAACAGTTCTTTACTAGTATCTATAGCAAGGCAAACAATCAATAACAACAGTAGCAATAACAAACAAGGAAACAAAAACCCAAAAACCCGGTGGCAGAAAAGTCTCTGGGCTGCCAAGCGCTTTTCCCGTTCGGTGCAGTTCCGGTCCCAGCCGGCAGGGGCGCTGTCGGGCTCCCAGCCGGGCAGGGCGGGTGCGATGACTCCAGCGCAGCTGCAGGGGGCGCTGTGGGCGGTCAGCTCTGTGTTACATGGGCAATGGCCGACATGCTGGGCAGCAGGACGAGCCAGGCAGCAGGGCGAGCTGGGCAGCGGGACGAGTGTTGCCGCGGGACGGGCAGGGCAGTGTCGGGCGTTTGGCAGGCGGACAGGGCAGGGGAACTCAGAGCAGGGAGTGGCAGAGATGAGCCCACCCAGGCTTGCCGGCAGAAGGTGGCAGCGACTCCCCAGCCGTGGCAGTGGCTCCAACAGGGAGAGCCTGGGACGGCGGCAGCCAGACCCCTTCTGCAGAAGCTGCTCGCACAGCCAGGAGGATGTGCACTCCAGTAATGTCCCTTTCCTAGATGATGGCTCACTCACCAAAGAGAAGAAAGCAGCGCAGATCCGAAAACCTTCCTGCAGCTGCAGTTGAGGAGAGCCCACAGTTCCCCACTGCTGCCCGTCCCCTTCCTGGTGGTCCAGTGTGTTATTGGGATTACCAAATCTCTCCTCCCCTCCCCGCACCCAGCCAGCTCTTTGTCTCTTACGAAAAGAGTTAATAGTCCTTAAGTATCCAGCCATTTGTAACCTAGCAATAGGAATATGGAAAAATTCTACCAACTGCCAACCTTCAACAGGTATTACAGAACTCTACATGGGTTAGAAGGGAGAATGGACAAGCTCTTAGAAGAAAGACCCATTACAGGCCACTAAATAGAAAAACCACAACAGGATCAAGAAACTCACAACACGGCAAATAACTGGAAGTTGAGAAATGAGTGTATAATATCATATATATGTGCTCTGTTCCTGCTTTTCTGTGGCTGTCCACTTAGGCTAGATATACCTTAATCTGAACAAGTAAAATACCTCTATAATCTAAAATTTTCACAGTATGCTGTTGTTGTTGTTATTTAGTATTCTTATTTCTTTATACAGTGGCCCAAATTATATGTATTTTTAAAACAAAAAGAAGAGGGCTTAGTGGATGAGTTGGTTGTCTGAAAGTCACATGATACAATTATTAATATTCTTCTTATAGCTTTTATGTCTGGGAGCCTTAATCATGACTCAAAATTCTGCCACATCTGATATAAATCATAGACAGAAAAACAATACAAAAATGGAAATACTAGGTCTGCCCCAAATGGTTTGGTAATACATACATAGATCTAGAAACATAAACAGAGACATCTATAGCAGCACATACCTGCTATATTGCTACACTTGTATGGCAGCTATACAAATAAACTATGAGACAACATGAGACACAATATTCATTTGATTGTACAAAATTTTTAGGGAGCATGGTGGTAGAAGGGTATTTGTGAGGAAAAATGAACCCAGTTTGCAGCTATTTAAATGAAATACATTTTAAGTATGAAGGATGCCTGGAAAAAAGGCCAAAAATTTGTCTGAAAATTCAACAGCAAGCAAGAGGCCAATACATTGTGTTAAACAAATTTGTCTGGCAAATTTAATCTGCTGCAAAGAAATGGCAGATGAAAGAGAGAGTAATCCGTGAAATATACTGAAATCAAACCCAAGGAATTTATGACGGATGCAGCAGAGGCAAATTCACTGGAAGGATAAAGATGGAAAAGGAACATGGCAGAAGCTAAGGAGAATCATTACAATAGATACAGTAACATCAGAGCTGCCTTTATGAAAACCAGAGAAAGAGAAGATTGATGGAAATGAGAAGGAAGATGAGCCTAGACAAGAATTTTAGCTGAATGGACAGATAGGAAAGCTGCATGTGAGGTATGCTTTACACTGAATGTTTCAGACAACTTCAGTGGCAGAATCTACAGTGAGGTTTGAGTTGAGGATAATGTCCTTTGTATGGATATGAGTGACAGGGGGGGGGTCTCATAGTGGCTAAGAAGGTAGACATATACAGCCAGGGTAATGGTGGCAATATATATGCAAATATATATATATATAGTTCAGAAAGGTCTTCTACTGAAGATGCATACTGTAGTTTTTCACTTTTCCTGGACTCTTTTACATCATATGTACCATGTAATCAAACACCATCCCCCCCCAATTGACTGAGGCTGAATGGGACCTTAGGAATGCCAGAAATCTCTTTAATATCTGATGGGAACTTTCCCGGGCAGCATTTGACTGCAGTAGACCTTGTAGCAGTCTGCACTTTATTCCAAAGTATTATTGTTCAGAGAATGTTCATACCAAATTTTTTCCCTTTATAATTTAAAAGAGCAAGGACATCTGATTCAGTCTTTTTATATTTTACCATATAATACTAGACAAAAAGAGCAGAGATCACTGAAAGAGTTTGCTGTAATGGTACTGTTAAAGAGTAAAAGCTGGAAGATTTCTCTTTGGAAAGATATTTGAAGAGATCAGTCTCCATACTAAGGATGGTGATGTTTTGATAGACAAAAAAAAAAAATCTGCTGTTTGGATTCAGACAGGTAGGGCATGGCTTTAACTGTCTGCTCACTGACAGGAAAAAAAAAATAGATACAATTCCATACTATTATTCTCCATTTACAGTTGACAGATAAGTTAAAAACATACTTACTCTTCAGTTTATTCCCTACTTGAGGAAAAGTTGTACTTCTTCCTTTGAAAACTCACCAATTTCATTAAACTAAGAATGATATTTTTAAGGTAATTTATTTGAATGTGACTGTATTCTCTGCTGATTTGCTATTGTGTAAGTCCTTCTAAAATGCTCTTTACAGAGCCACAACAAAGATTATTTTTTTCTTAGGGCAAAAGTACAGGCAGAAGATATTTTTTTCTCTCTTTCTCCAGAAGCTGAAGAGCAGCACTGAAATGGAGATTCAGACACCTACTTTTGCAACAGGCTGTGCACTGAAGGCTCAGCCTGAAGAGAACCACTGAAATGCCAAGATAATTCAAAGATCTGATATGCTTGACATGACCTGAAACACTTGAAATATTTCTAGGCATTTTTTTAGGTATTATGTTAGTGATGGAGCTGCCATGACATTTTTATACTAGATGTACTATTTCAGCTCTTCACAATTTTCCTCTAAAAATGACCTTTTAAGATAATTTTTTGTATGTGCATGAGGGTAGTACTTAAAGGTGCTAAACTGACAACATGTAGAATCTAATAGATATAGCAATGACAGTACAGTGCCCAGCTCCCAGCAGTGTGCCAGTAATACCTCCTTTCTTCTACCAAAAAGGCAACTGAACATTTCAACATCCTTGGTTTTCTGCTGAGATTGGCAAAGACCTTGCAGAAGTAAGGGGATCAGACATTCTGAAGGTTTCTTTCATTTGGAGCATGAATTCTCCTTTCTTTTCCCACTACTTGAAATAATCTGACTCTACTAATAGAGGTTAAGCATCTACTAAGGGGAAGTTTCCAGAAACTTCCAAAGAATGATGATCAAAAGATAAACTGGTACTACTTAATTTCTGTATTGTATGTTTTATTTACTTCTAATTACTACATGTGAAGGATCTGTTGGTAAACCCTATCTTTGTAGTGCCCAAGTTGGAGAAACAGTGAATAAAATTTAGGTACTTCACAGTTCTTTACATTTTATTGATGTGGGTTTTTTATTTTTGTTGAGGGAGGGCAAAGTATGCAAGCTGAGTATAGAAGATAAAGAGTGTGTGCATGTTATTTTCAGAAATTAAAGTGTGAATATTTCTTTGGAGAGGGGAAAAAAGGAGAGGGAAAGAAAAATATTTGGGACAAAAAAGAGAGAAGCTCTGAGAGGGCTTGAGTCATGGGGCAGAGTATAAAAGAGAAAAGGAGAGAGGAGCACTTGAGGAATGTGAGGTGCTAATGAGGAGCAGGGGCAGGCAGCCATTCATTAACTTCTGTTTGATCACCTATTCCTGCCAGAACTATGTAGGTAGAGACTGGAATAATCCTAGCATTGCAGGCTGCCCCAAAGGGCTGAAGTGAAAGCCAGGCAGTCCATACATCTGCTTTGACATTCTTATTTAAAGGACTCATAAACCCAGGGTTTTCCTCTTGCCTTGTCTGTGCCCAAAGTTCTCATTCTTTGAAGCTGTCTGCAGCCTTTAGCCTGATCCTGTATTTGGGCTAAATCTGGGGACAGTTCTTCTTAGTGTTCCTTCCCATTACATGGGATTTGTTACTGTCCTGTCCTGCCAATCACTGTGTATGGGACAAGGTCAGGGGCTTGTTCATTGGCAGGGAGGAGGTTTGGCAGAACCTGTTGCTGCATGTTATCATGGCTCTGCAGACTCTCAATGAAGGGATCTGAGCCCTGCCTCTTGTATTCTAAGACTGAAATAATGTGTGAAGGGAAAGTAGGATGGGCATTGCCAGTCAAAAAGTAAAAATACACCTAGGGAGTGAAAAGCTGATATACGCTACTCCTCATTGAACAGGGAAGCTGATCAGTGTTTTGAAGAAAATACTAGAGTTCATGGGCCAATAGCATGTTTGGGTAGGGCTGGCAAAAGCAGATTCAGGAAAATAATTCATTTTGCAGTCATGTTTCCTGTGTAGCCAAAGAATTGATGCAGGAAATAGGAGCTGTCAGCGTGAACATACCAGCTATGGATGTGATAACACACTACAAAAAAGCTAGGAAGTTCAAGCATAGAATTGACACAGAATTCACTTATCTTCTGAATTTTCTTTCCTTCCAAAATACTCAGAAATCAGAAACACAGAAAATTATAGTTGAAAGTATTTCAGCTGCATAATTATATCATATACTAACCAGTCATCTCTGTGCTCTATTTAAAAACACTTACACGCCAATGACAATCTACCCATCTTTGCAAAGCCAAGAGTAGTTTTGGCTCTGGGAAGGTTTGTGTGGGTGCTATGTGCAGCACTATGCTAAATGTAGTGCAGGCTCTGGCCATGGAACGTATACTTGCCAAAATTTATGACCCCTCCACGCTTCACCATAGGACAGTTTGGTGCTACATTTATCCATCATGAAACATATATTTTCCAGTTTTAAAGTTCTTACAATCCTGTTGGAAGCTTTCATGTTTAGCACTATTCTCAACCCTTAAGCTCTTAGAGTCATACTAGTGTGCCAGACCATCAGTTCTTTTTAGAGGTTTTGTGCAGGTGGCTCATTTTGGTGGTGTTGGGGGGAGAGGCGAAGGGAACTCCGGCAAAACCAAGTGCATGCAGGAGCAGGGACAGACAGCCCCTGAAACCAAAGCGAAGCTGGGACACTTGCAAAGGCACGGCCCAGCATTGCTCTCCTTCGCTGTCCATCTCTCACCATTCATTAAGCTTTTGTGCTTTTGAGCTCCCAGACTCGTGTGATGTGGTCAAACGACAACCCCTGGGATTTGTATTGTCATAGGATCACAGAATGGTTCGGGTTGGAAGGACACGTCGAAGGTCACTTTGTTCCAAGCCCTGGCCGTGGGCTGGGACGCCTTCAATTACACCAGGTTGCTCAGAGCCCCATCCAACCTGAGCTTGAACGACTTTTTTTTTTTTTTTTCCCCTTCCCAAAGCAATGAGTTGCCATTCTTCAAAAGTGCAAGAATGAGCTTGACAATGCAGCAGAGTCTACGAGAAGCTCAGCTCTTCGAGCAGGAGAAAGATGAGAACAGCTTCGTAACGCTTCGTTTCCACAAGGGGAAATGGAAAAGTGCCAGAGTGTTTTTTTGAGCTGTTTCTCACAGGCAGCCCCCTGAGAACGAGCGGTTCTGCGCAGACGGTTTGCGATCAGCACCGGTCACGGCAGCCTCACCAGTGCCTCCCCGCCCGGCCCTGAGGGGCCGCAGGCAGCGCCGCTCCGCGGCTTCCTC
>VZTX01024403.1:214796-360380 GCA_013400915.1 Pardalotus punctatus
TGCTGGCGGCTCCGGGGTGTCTGGCGGCCCCAGTGCCCGCCCAGCCCTGCCGGGGCTGCGGGCGGTGCGCGGTGTCGGGCGGGCTCCCGGCGCCTGCAGGGAGCACCCGCGCTCCGCCGGGCGGGCGGCCCCTGCCCTGCCTCACCTGTGGGAGCGGGTGTCCCCGGGACCCCGCTGCGGCTGCGGCTGCCGGCTGCGCTCGGAACTGCCCCTGCCTGTCACGCCCGTGCTGCCTTGTAATTTAAATGCCCTTAGCGATGCTGAACTCTCTTTGTGCCGCCCAGTAACAACACTGTTTCTTTCCCTGCAGTGGACCGCAGTTCGAAGAGGAGACAGGTGAAGCCTTTGGCAGCTTCGCTGCTGGAAGCTTTAGATTATGATAGCTCTGATGACAGTGATTTTAAAGTTGGAGATGCTTCAGGTAAATATGCTTTCTCATCTCCTCGGTTCAGAATTATCTCGTTTTTGGTTTATGGTTGCTCATTTAATATCATGTAGGAGATAGAGTGCTTGTCGTGAGTCTGCTGGGACTTGGAGCCCCTTAAAGGGAGTGACTTGATTGGATAACTGGGAATCAATACTTCAATTGTGATTATTATTTTCTCAACAGAAATCTCACGATTGTCAAACAAGTTTTGGTAGAAACATTTGAGTAGCTTCTGTGCAGATTACCCTAACTGTATTTATTGCTTTGGAGTTCTTTAGTGCAGAGATAGTTTTTGAAATATTCACTCTATTTAGTATTGAAATAAGAATCTAAAGCCATTTTGTTTTGAACAAGTCTGGATAGTAGTTTGTTGTGGGCTTATGAACTTGCCTTTTTCTCAAGGTTAATTCTACTTGGTGAGTAAGAACCTAAAGCAAAAAGATAATCTGTTCAGGTTTTTGTTGTTTTTTACAATAGACAAACTTAAGGTGTCCATTCAGATAGAAATATGCAGAAAAGTGTACACATTTCATGCTAGAAGGAAGTCCTTGTCACAGAGTGTTGTTGCTTTGCAGTCTTCTCTATATATGCAGATTCCTGTATCTGCAGTGAACATTTCACAGAGAGTGAACATAGAGAAGATGCCAAAATAAAATTAATAAATTCAAGTATTTTGAAGGAAAGGGAAAGGAGGGGTGGGACCATATTGGTGAATAAACTGCACGTTGCATGTTCTGTGGCATATCTTGAGGGAAATAAACAAGGAGATGCCGGATGTATGAGATGTAAGGAAAGCATTATGGCAGCTTATCAATTAACTTGACTTTGTTATTTCTGTACTGGGGATGCTGTTATATGTTTTGTGTGAATGTATAGTGCAAAAATATTCCCATTTAAAGGCTTATTGTTTAACATTTGGCAAGTTCCTCTGTATTGATGGACTTAAAAATGCTTAATAATAATTTACCCAGTGTCAGTTTTAAGGTATGTCCTAAAACTCCTTGTTTGTGGTTTGGTTTTGGTTTGGTTGGTTGGTTTTGTTGCTCTCACCACTGTCCTCCTAGGCTTAGACATATTTCGCTTGGTTGTTCTGGTAAAACAGGCTGAAATGGCTTAAGAAAGCAAGACTGATGACATCTTACCAATTTCATGTCAAGACTTTTGGGGGCTTGTTTCATTTACTCTTTTAATTGTGTTCTGAGGCTTTTTGATCCTTTCTTTTGAAAAAGGATATAATTTGCTGTAAAAGGAAATGATTTTTAATTACTAAAGAAAATCTCCCTGTTTTTGAAGAGTAGCATAGTCAGGATTTAAGGGATAATGAGAATTGGAAAGGGAGTATGGATGATGAGCACATAATTCAGAGCAGTATATTAGTTGGTCAACAGACAGTAGTTTATTAAAAATAATGAATACAGCTTCCTGACTCAACAAGGTGTGAGTGCAGAAGATTAATTTGTAATTGATATCCTTTTTGACTTTTAGTATATTGTATGTATACCGGAGGGGGCTGGTCAGTATCTAGACTTGAGTGTATTTCAAAATCACTTTCATTTTGAGGAAGTTGAATGGATTTTCCTTTAAAAATGCAACACCGAATGGAAACAAGCATATGAGAAAAATCCAAGTTCTACTTAAATTTTTTTTTCTAATTGCTGTTTTGCATTGAGCATAAATTCTCCTTATGCACTCAGAAAAATCCTGTAAGTATGTTAATTCCACAGCTCCACAACGTATGTTTATTTCATTCCCAAATGCACATATAGATGTTTAAAATAACAAAACAAATCTGAAAATTAATTTAAAGGATTATTTCAATACCATATTAAAAGAATACTGAAGTTTTTTCTCTCTGATGATTGTGTTGTGTCCATATGTATGAGCTTTAGGATCTCCAGTGATATGTACTAGTAGATGATAATGTGCAAATATGTGAAGACTGAACCCTGAACACCTAAACTTTTGCACACCTTCATTGTTCTGCCAGATTTCTCGGAATATGCAATGCTGTGAGGATTTGAGAAGTTATTAAGTACTTTTAGGAAGCAACTGGCATTTCTGAATTTTTGTTTTCGGAGTCACGGTGCCTTGGTAAATTTTTTTCGTTACAAAAAATATTTCAAATTACTTAACCTTCATTTTGCCCAAAAAATCCGTAGGCAACATGGACTTTTACTTACAGTGTAATTAATTTCTTTTCTTTTGGATTTAGGTCACATGAACAGTCAGTTGGCCTTTTCGCCTTAAAAGATCTCAACATTCTGACATCTCTTTAGGGAAACTGATTTTAGAACTATTACATTCTTGTAAATTTACTTAATGTAAACAGTTTTCAGGCCTGCAGGTTTTTCTCTATGCTTCTACTCAACAAAGTAATTTTTAATGACTTTTCTCTTTCTAGTAGTAATGCCATATTCTGAAGTACTGTATTCTTCTGGTTTTGTAAACATCTTGAAAAATTTGTTCCATAAGAAAGAATGTCATATGTAATCTTAATGTGGGATCAATCAAAAAAACTGTCCCTTTGGAGTCAGAGCATACAAATATGTGACTTGAAGTGATGGTGCTGTGCTGTACTCAACTGAAGGTTTTTAATAGTATCTTTCACAATACACATTAGTTATTTGAGGTTTTGCTTTTAAGTTAACTAAAGCATGCTTTGGGGAATTTTTTTGTTCATTTTTTTTCTGCAATGAAAGTAGCTGGTGAGACACTGATGTCAGAAATCAGAGTACAGGTGTAGAGTAATTCCCCGGAGGACTCAAAGCAAGAATTTACCACTTCTTTCTCATCAGTGAACTGGGCCAGTTTTGTCAGCGCATATATGGAAATTGAAATGATGCAGAGGAATGTAGTATGGTCCCTGAACAAGAATGATATGTGAATGTAAGGATTGGTTCTCTATTGTAGTGTAGCTAAGAAGAAAATAACTGAATGTGGCCTTTGAAAAACTCAATCCTGTCACTACTTCTGCTACTAGTCTTGTAGACTCAAGTTTTTAGATATATTCGTAATTTCTTTTTTTTTTGTGTGGAGCCTGACTTGCATATATATGTTATGTATACTGTTCTTGCAGTTGAAGTCAGTAGATCTGTTCAAAACAAGTAATGATCTACATAAATGCATATATTAGCTATTCTTAAAAACTTGTGTCTTGATCTAGAAATAAAAAGTTGCAAATATCACCATCTTTATGTAACTTGCTTCCTCTTTGCACAATGAAGATTACGTTTTTGCTTTCATATACAGGATATTGTAATATAAAGACATGTTTGTGAAGATTCAAAATACTGTAAACAGTACTGAAATCTCAATGAAGAAACAAATATGTTTGGTTTGAGACTAAACTTAAATGGCTGGCAACAGTAAAGTTGTAAGGCGTTTCAGTAGACAGTGAAGGTAAAAGAAAATACTGGCTAGTTAATAATTCGTAAATTATCACATATTTCCATATTAATGTGTAATTCCTGAGAGTGGAATTCACAAGGGCTTTTTCTAATTGAGAAAATGGAAAATAGCAGCTCTTTTGAAGTATCTTCATCCCTGGTAAAATCTTTTGCCTGTACAGATGTCTGCCACTCTAAGTAAAACTTCAGAGTGACTGACAAGCATTTTCAACTTCCATTCTCTTTGGAAACACTGGGATTTCTGTTATTCCATGTTCTTGCTGACAGCAGAGGAGTAAAATAACAGAAATCTAGGCTTTCAATCCAGTGTCTGCCCAGGGTGGATTCCCATTCAGTGATTCTTTTCCTTTTTTTTCCCCTACTGTGACTTTATGTGCCTTGTCTTTCCAGTCTGTCCCTTATAGACCAGACTCCTTGCTCATTGGTTCAGTGTTGTTCTGCTTGTTCAGTCAGTCTTCAACAGGATTTTTGGGGTCTCCTTCTTTACTACCCTTGCTGTAAATTCTTTCTTTGTTGTTTTGTTTTGGGTTTTTTGTTTTGTTTTTTTTTTTTGATGCATATGTCCACATCTTGTATATTTTCTGCAACACAGAAAGAAGGTCGTTCTGTTTTATTAACTTTATTAAAACCTCATTAGGTTTTATTAACTCCGTCTTGTTGGGATGGTTTTTTGCCGCCTGACCACCTCTGAGAGTCCAGACGTTTAGTGAGGATGGGATGTTTTAAGTGATTCATGAGCATGTACTTGTAAAAGTGCCTCAGAGACTTAGTCTTAGCATATTCAACTATCTCTTAGATATCACTTCCTTTGTGCAAGATGTGAAACACTTAGGTTGGGTGGTTTTTTTTAATATATACTCTAGCTCATTATTCAGTAATTTGTATTTTAATTCAATTTTATTGATTATTTGGGACTGCAGCTTTGGTGGAGAAAGTAATGGCCTATGCAATACTTCATCCTAAACAGCTAGATGTTAGCAATGGGGAAATTGGAAAATGTCAAGGAAATTCAGGAGGTAGAGCAACCAATTTCATCTGTGTTATAACATGGTAAATAAAGCACTTCCTAATGAGTCAAATCAAAACTGGCAATCTTTAGTTTTGAGTGGTTTTGCAGCTTAAATAGACATCTACAGAAATGTCATATGACAATTACTGCTAGTGTAGAAGTGAGGAAACAGCTTACTAAATGACTTTCCTTTGTTCCTTTTCCATTGTTTTTTCTATTAAACTAAGTACTTGTTTTCTGAAATGTGTAATCGTGGATTAGTGGTCAGTTTCATTTCCTGCTCTGTTCAGTCTACAGCTGCAGTTAATACATATTAGTTACTTCTTTTCAAAACATTATTTGAGAAGTCATTTTTTCTCCATAGAGCAGTACCATCTTGATCTGTATTGGTTTGGGTTTGTGTGTTCTTAATCGTGTTACTTTGGATGGTTCAGTTTTTCTAACTGCCAGCCCCACCAATGTTGAATTGCTGGTAGTCTTCCAGTGTTTAGTCATTATATGCAGCAAAATAGCCTAGAAAGCCAGGGGCATGTATCTAACTAGTGTTAGATTCTGTTTCTTGAAATTATGTTGCAAGTGAGGTATTAAGCCTTTTTAGTCCTTGCTTATAGTTAAATCGATCATAGCATAATGGACCTCTGTGTCTAATAGACAAATGTGGTTACAGTTTCACCAGTTACACAACTCTGCCTTTGGTAATTTAAAAATTCTTATTTTCCATAGATGATCTTGGTTTTTCTTCCTCTTTTTACATCCAGTTATTAATATTGTAGCTTCCTCGTTAGTTTAAGCATTTCCTTAAGGTATTATGGAGTCTTTATTTATGATATCTAGATCAGATGTGTAGGAAGTACAGCTGCTTTTTGAGTGTTTGGTATAACACATATGCCAAGGATTATTTGTGATTCTGGAGCTGTTCTGGTAAGGAAGTTTATGGGCAGAGGCTGTTGACAAACACTTTTAGTAGTGCTTTTCACATTTCCCATCTGTCAGGATGCAGGCACCCTGAGTGAGGGATTGTGCATGGTGTATAACATGGTGTTTTAGCAGAGATCACTAGGTAATTTCACATAATCATGTCAAAGGCTAGCTGTTTGCTTTGTGATGGGGGAAAAAGAGGGTAAAGGAGCAATAGACAAGATGGTGGTGATTGAGTGACATTAACCTCACCTGCATCCTGGTTTTTATTACTGCCCTCAGTAAAGGCAACTGTAGACCGTTTGACTTGTCACGTGATAGCTGTAGATTATTATTGAGCAATATTAATGTTATTTAGCAGTGAAAACTTGGTAGTTGCTTTCTGTATTGCATACTCAGTTTTTCAGGTCTTTATTCAGTGTTCCAAGATCCTTGATTGTGTTTGTTGTAGGTAGCTTTGACCACATTGGAAAGACTCAACCAGACAGGACTCAGTGCAAATAAAAGAATTTTCTAAAATTATTCCAAATGCTTCTTGTCTACTATTCAGAGTTTGTTAAGCTTTGTTAGTGGAAGAGGCCAGTCTGAAATTGAATCCATGATTGCCTTTAACTAGTTTATCCTTTAGAATTCATTTAAAACCATCAATAAAACTATCTTTTACAGAGCTGCTTATTAAGCTAAATACTGCATTGAAGAACCAAACTGTCTCCTGTGAGTGGCTGGCGAGGTGTAGCGCAGTGCTTACTCTCCATATACACGAATTTTCTTAGAATTGTTGAAAAAAAGTAAAAATGGTGGGGTATCATATTTGAAGTTGCTTGAAAAATGGTCCTGCAAAACCCTGTGAGGATTTTTTTTGTTGACTCATGTAATGGTTTCAATTAGTTTTCCCTGAAGTCTTGTGCACCATAAGTATTATTTAAAACTCTACAGCTGAGTTGAGTATTTATTTATTACACTTTTTTTGGTATGTTAATTTTGTAGCGTAATGTTCTGTTCTTGGAATTCCTTTCAGAATTATCCTCTTTGGATTTGACTGCCACCTGCTGTTGTGCTTAGCAGAGCTAAAGATACAAAGTGTAGAGGAATAAATGATGTCTTTCTCCCAACTGTTATCTCTCATATTTGTTCTGCGTGGAACTCTATATTCTTCACTATTTGATGGTGTATCTGGTCCCATCTTTCACTTAGAGTAGCTTTACTTCTCTCCTATAGGGAATGACATGATATGGTTGCCAATTTGAGAAAGCCATTCTTTAAGCATTTCTTTCAAGGAGAAAATTGCATACTACAGCCTCTTCCTCAGTAAAAGTGCAGCTGACAGAAGAAGACCTGAAAAAATTGCTTTTATCACAGAATAGCTCTTTCTAGAAAAGTAGCTTTCACAGTGGATGCATTCAGATCAAGGAGTGATATCTCTTACTATAGGTATCTCTGGTGTGTATATGAATGTGTAGAGTAGAAAGAAAAATGTGCAGGCAGAAGGCAAAGAGAAATTGAAGGAGGGAAGTGAATGAAAATAGTGTTTATTTGTTCTCTGCTTTAAATTATTTGCATGGCATAGTATTGTTGTGCAAGAATCTATGTTAGTAATTTAGAGTGCTGTTAGAGATCAAACTATACCAAGTATAAGATTCCCTCCAAAATATAAAATGGAAGCCTTAATTGGCAAGAGGTCTAAGACTATTTAGAAATGTAATAGCACAGTTAAAACATCCAAACAAATATCTGTCATAGACTCATGGTGGGGAAATAAAGCAAAAAAAAAAAAAAATAAGCTAACTTAAAAATTCCAGTTAATGTGGCAAAATCCTATATTACCTTATTTACAGTGAGACAAATAGTGCATATAGGCACTCCGAACCTGTGAAGTTTCCCGTGTCCAATCTAAACCCTACCTTCTTTCAGTTTAAAACTGGCTCTCCTTTCCTGTCACCACAGGCCTTGGTAAAAAAAAAATAAAAATTCTGTCTTATAAGCCCCATTTTTATATTGAAAGGACAAAGTAAGGTCTCCCTGGAGCCTTCTCTTCTCCAAGCTGAACAGCCCCAACTCTTGGAGCATGTTTTCATGGAGTGTTGCAGCCCTCTCACTATTTTCATGGTCCTTCTCTGGAGGTACTCTCCCTTAACAAGGAAAGGCTGAGAGAGCTAGGCCTGTTCATCCTTGAGAAGAGATGACTGAGGGGGACCTGATCCATGTCTATAAGTGTCTGAAGGGAGGGTGTTGAGGATGGTGCCAGGCTCTTCTTGGTGTGCCAAGCAGTAGGACAAGAGGCAATGGGCAGAAACTGATGCACAGGAAGTTCCACCTGAATATGAGGAAGAACTTCTTTACTGTGCAGGTGACTGCGCACTGAGGCAGATTGTCCAGAGCTGTTGTACAGTCTCCTTCACTGGAGATATTCAAGAACTGTCTGGATGCAATCCTGGGCAGTGTGCTCTAGGATGACCCACTGTGGTCCTTTCCAGCCTTACCCATTCCATGATTCTGTATCCAAACGAAGTTATTGTGGTTTAAAAATAGTTTTCTTGGATTGCATGTTAATTAATACTGGATGTTGTACTTTAATTACTACAATTAAGGCTAATAGGTGTAGAGAAATGACTGAATTATTCTTTTTTCAAAAGACTGTGAAAAAAACTTCTGTTTTTTCTGGATCTCTAAATGTTAGAACATATGTTGGAAACTTTTAGTTTCTATTAGCCTGTAAGGAGATGGACAGCTTTAATGGATAACACTTATGGATTTTTTTGTTAATAGTTTTATTATAAATCTCCTCACCAAACACTACCACATGCAGGTATATGCAGAAGAAGGCAAAACTGACCATTATATTGGAGTAACAACTGGCTAGTCATTGGCAGCATTCTTTGGGGTGGAAATAAAGGCCAAATGAAATGTGTAGCACACTGACCTCAGTGTCAGTTTATTTTGATTTATACTGAGATGGGTGTGCACAGAAATTCTCTATGTAAGGTGATACTGGGTGGTGGGGGTTTTTGAGTGGCAACTAAAGCAATTAAGATTTTTTTTTAAATTTGCAAGCATCGACATGTTTCATCTTTGCATCTCTGTGACAGCAGATCAAGAACATGGTGATAGCTTTGAGCAAACTGAAAACTGTAGCCAATGCCTAATTGGTCCCTACTTTGCATTAAGAAACTGTATTTTCGCGTAATTTTTAAAAAAAATACTTTCTGAATTTTCCTTCATTAAAACTAATACTATGAATGAAAAGCAGTAGGTAAATATGAGAGGTAGCAAGGTAGATCCCGTTTATAAAATTTAACAAGTTCACCTGTCATTTTTCAATATTTTTTTCATGTACTTTATCTTAAAAAATGTCTTTATTTTTAAATAAAAATCCTTCTCTAGTCTTTTCTATTGCTCATATTGGCATGTGTTAATTAATTGAAATAGTGACGACTACACACAGAACAATACCATATGAGTGGTATAAGGTTAATGCATTTTTGTGCAGCTGCAATGCTGGATGAGGCATAGTTAAGTGGGATTAATAAATGAACTAACCTTGGAAATTAAAAGAGCCCTCAAACCCAGAAAAACAAACATGTACTAAAAATGAAGGTGTGGCATTATCCGTACTATTAGTAGGACTAGTTACATAAACTCTTCGTTTTGTAATTCAAACCTCCTCTATTGGATAGCTATTTCATTTTGAAGATGTAGAAAACACCTCCAGAAATTAAAAACTGGAATGCTCTTTAAGATGTGACTTCGCATGGAAATTACTCTGTGCTACTCCTTTTTGTTAATATGAGCTGCAGTTCAAAGGAACATATAATGCTCATTTAATAAGTTCTGCCATCTTTTTTTTTTCCTTTTGGCATCTTAAAATGCACTCATGTTTAACAGATTCTCAGCATAATACTCGAAATAGCAGTATTTGGACACCTGCTGAAAAAATAGGTGGAATACCTTATGAGGGAGGAACATGCATCATTCTTTTGTTTAACAACTTGCTTCAAGAGATTTTATTTTTGGGGGTACATTTGTGTCGGAACTTTTTTTAAATTTTCATATGCTCAACAGATTCTGAAGGAAGTGGTCATGGGAGTGAAGATGCATCTAAGGACAGTGGTGAAGGTTCCGGTACAGAATCAGAAGAAAATATCTTGGAGGAGGAACCGACAGAAGAAAAAGTAGAAGAGCAGCAGCCAAAAACCTCCACTGAAGAAGAGGTGCCAACAGCAGACAAAGAGGTAATTAAAACTGAAAAGAAAGAGCAAGAAGATGAAGAAGAAAAGCCAAAAAAGAAGAAAGATAAGGAGAAAGCAGCTGAACCTGATGCTGTGCCTGATGAGCAAACAAATGAACCAAAAAAATGGAATTTGCGCAGGAACCGGCCTCTGCTGGATTTTGTATCAATGGAAGAACTAAATGATATGGATGACTACGATAGTGAAGATGACAATGACTGGCGGCCTACTGCTGGGAAAAGAAAAGGAAAGAACGCGCTGCGAAAAGAGGGTAGTGATGGAGATAATGAAGATGATGAAGATGATGGTAGTGGAAGCGATGAGGATGACAATGATGAGGAAGGTAATGAAGAAGATAATAGCAGCACGGCTAGCGATGGAGGATCCAAGAAGAAGAAGAGTAAAGTTCTTAACAGGAATAATGCAGATGATGAGGAATTGACAAATGATAGCCTGGCTCTTTCACAAAGCAAGAGTAATGAGGTAGTGCAACCAACTTTCTATAATATATCTGTTGACAAATGGAAGCTACTCCTCAGTAGCTATTCTGTTAATAGAAGTTAAATTGATTGGCTGGAGTTGTGTTTACACAATAATAAGTGAATAAGTTCAGCAGGAAAAATTATGCTAAATAGGCACTGCATATTAAATAACCTTACTTGGACTATTTGCCCAATCTAATGCCTCTAAAGTCAATAGAGAGACTTCTCTTGACTTTGTGGAGATTGGATTAGTACTAAAATAGGAGGTCCAGTATGCAAACTAACATGTGTTAGTGAGACTTCTAGTTCTGTTTAAGTGTTAATATTGTATATCTGTGATGTTACGAAAGTTAAAAGCATCTGTGACATAATAATGAAAGAGATAAATGAGACATTATTCTTTGCCCTTCTTTGTGACAAGCATCAAAGTCTGAACACAAAGTTCACTTATAGAAGAATTTCAAGTAAAGAAATATGTACACTAGGTTTAAAATCAAATAGAATAATAATGATAATTTATGTTGGATTTGCTTATAATAGTCACAAATGAACTAATTTCTTACCATACTAAAAGCATTTGGGAACTATGATTATTATATTAAATATCTTCTGATTGCAGAATGTGAAAATTATACATATGTGGTTAATAAAGTAACCTTTTTTCCCGATGCACAATTACAGTTGCCTTGAAGATTGTGCCTGTGGAAAAATTAAGATATCGGGTTGTCACTGTGGCTGACATCATGTCCTGCAACAACAAAGTTCTGAACAAAATAAAAAGAGTTGCTATAAAATCTACATTCATTTTTCAGGAAATAATCACAATGTCAACATAACATTTGAGAAATGGTAGTGATACGACATTATTTGAAGTTCTACTGTTCCCTTTAAACTTTATTTAAATGTGTAAAATGACAGGGAACTAAACAGTATTTGGAAGAATTAGCTGTGTCCATTTCAGATACCTTGATAGGTATTGTCTATATATATACTTATGATTGCAAGCAAGCTGTGCTGTTTTAATTACTAATAATGATTGGGATTAAAAAAAACCCACATTATTAATTTGATTTTTTTTTTCTCCTTTTTTTTACTTTTTGTATAGGCATCTTCTTTCCTTGTCAAGCTCTGTGATTCTAGTATTACCTGCATTTTCTTGGCTCAGGAGTTGAAAGTGCTCTACCAATACTAATGATCAGAACTTGAAACAGAGAGAGGCAGTTTTCTTTTAGAGTTGCTTCCTGTATCAGAATGGAGATATGTGGCTACATTCTTAGTGATATATTCTTGAGTATAATTTCCATTGGCTTGAAAAAATAGACCAGTTTCAGAAACCCCGAGTTGTCTCCGGTGTGTTTTCTGTGATGCTTCTTAGTATACATGGATTTCAGATTCTATTCTTGCCTTAGACTTAGAACCATGATCAGAACATAAAGTCAAAATTTGAAAATTTGAAGTTCCAATTATAATTTTGTAACTGGTAATTTATTTTTATTGCATGTAAAGCTCTGTACTATTTATGAGTGGGTCTTTATCAAGAAGTCTTGCAAAAGTTAGTATCTATAGACTGAATTATAGACCGTAATTTTCAGATTTCTATGATACTCAATATATTGTATTATAACAGTATACTCTCCACTGCTACAGTATTTTAAAATAGTAAAAAAGAAAAAGAGTGGAAAAAAAATCTTGTCTAGCAGACAAATCGAACAAAATCTCATTGCACTGCAGAAACTGTGTTCTTAGAAAACATGATATTTGAATGCATTATTAATTTAGGAAATTCAGGCAGTTAGGTCTGAACATAATGTAGTGTCCTTCATATGCATTGTTTCTTCTTCCTTTGCTTACTTTTGGAGGATGTAAACTAGGGAGGGTGTTTGGGATGGGTTATTTGGTTCTTGTTTCTGTGTGATTTTTATTTGTTTTCATTTTACAAAAATATTTTGAGGTCTGCTTGTACATTATTTTAACGTGCTGTAATTAAATACCACGTGCTTTTCTATTGTATTAAGCACAGAATATAAGCTTAGCTTTCTTTCCTGAGGTCAGGCATCATTAATAGGTAAATAGTGCTTTCCTGTTTTTATAATTACTACCACTTTATAGGACTCTTCTGTTCTCAGTGAGGTGGTTATTGTATTTTAATTTTTTTTTCCCTTTTAAGTTAAAAATCTATGGGCGTATAGCTTGAAATGCTCACTTTCTTCAATAACACCACAGAAATGGGAATTACATAGTGATTCAGCTGAAATTGTTTCTCCTGCTTCAGGAGGGAACAGGATTTGTTCAGGAGTTGGCAGCAGTTGCTATTCTATGTAAAAGGTTCCATGTTTTAGACAAGTAGGGTTTCTCAGATGCTTACATAGATTAAAAGCAGAGGAGAGCAGCACACTTTCCAGATCACTCCCTCTCTTTGCCTGCATAAAAAAATAAGTTGCTCAGCTGCTGTATTTGACCTGTTGGTTGTCTTCACATGAGGTGAACCTTAATGGATGGGGATCCTAACATTAGAATAAAAATTTGATGTCCTTTCATCATTCCTTGTTTGTTTGGGTTTTTTTTTTTGTCCCCGTTTGCATATGTTCTCTCTGCCTAGACAGCTAGTGTTACTTCAGTGTTGTTTTTACAATGCAATTCTGTTTCTTAGTTTGAAGTTGTACTTTAGTTCTTTTTTTAATTACTGGACCTTGGGCTTCTCTAACTGTAGAGATAACAAATTTCTTTTAAACTTTTCTCGGTGAAGCCAAGTAACAGTTTAAGTCAAAGGTACTGTCAGAAAAAACTGATTCCTGTAGAGTTGTGACATGCATCAGAGAAATCTATGCCATAGCACAGTTAATCTGCCAGAGGTAGGGAGCATCCACTGCCATTTTCCTACCTGTAATGTGAATGCTAAGATAAACATGGGTATTTTGAGTAATGATGGGCCACAGTAATGTCCAAGGTTATTGCTTTCCTCAAAATGCTTTGTCCTAAAAGGAGGATGTTGGAAGAGACGCTCCATAAGTCTGAGCTCCGCATCAGAGAATCTTGTATTTTTCACAATTAGTTGCCTTCCTGTAAGCAGCGTGACTCTGTAGATGTTCTTTTCTATTCTACATGAGCTCATGTTTCTTTGAGCATAGTGTTGGTGTTGTATTTTATAAATGGGTGGTTGGAATTAGAAAAAGATGTTTGAGAGGGCATCTTTTGCCCTGATTTTTTTTTTTTTTTTTTGGATGCTACAGCAGTTTTGGAGTATTTTTGCATCTTTGGTATTTTGAATGGTACCATTAAACACTCAGCCTCTGCTTTGCAACTATTGCTGTTTCTTTGTACTGCAGTGGTTGTTTTTCACTATTGTGCCTATTTTCACACTTCCATATATGCCTTCGTATTACTAATGAGGGTAGTTCAAGCTGAAGTATAAAATTAAAAGAATGTGTTTGGAGGCCATGAAACTGCAGAAGAGACAGTGGCTCTGTCTCACAATGAAAATAGCAAGAAGACAGTGTTTATTAAGAAAATTATTTTACATACAACTTTGGGTTATGAAGCACTTTTCTGTGTTTCCTTAGAAAAATTCCCCATTAAAACCCACATTCTATTTAAGACCTGTGGTTCATATTGTAGGTTGCCAGAATAGGGCAGTGTATTTGTTCTGCAAATCCTTACTCCTGTATATAGTCAGAAGAGCATATTATTTTAATAAATCATATGGTTTTGCATTGATACACATAAATTTGCGTTACAGCAAAACCATACAGAATTAATAATTTGTTGTATTTTATGTAAGTGAAACCTTGGCATGCTTGTATTAGCTATTTATTTTTGGATTTTTCAGATCCATGTGATTTTTTTTTTTAGTTTTAACAAAATGAAGCAACTTTTCTGCATGTTGGAACATTTAAAAGTTGCCTTTGGCCTTTTTTTAAGTTTTGATTTAAATGGTTTCTTAGGTTTTCCTTTTTGTAGAATATGAATGGTTCAAAGACATATGTTTCTGTCTGAGGAAATAACTCTCTTCTGACCTTTGGATATTAGCAGCTCTATAGGTTGCATTGAGATCCATGTATCCCAGCTCTTGTAGTCATGGATGAAGCATTTGAACATTTTGACAACAAAGAAGCTTTTAGCCTTGTGAAAATAATGTTCCATGTTTTTTTGATTGTTGTTCAAAAATTGAGCAAATAACAAATCTTCTGTTGGTTTTAAATAAAATTGAAGTTCCTGGCATAATCCATGTGTCTTCATTTTTCAATATTAGGACTCATTGATCCTTGAGAAGTCTCAAAATTGGAGTTCCCAGAAAATGGACCATATTTTGATTTGTTGCGTTTGTCTTGGAGATAACAGTGAAGATGCTGATGAAATAATCCAGTGTGACAACTGTGGAATAACAGTGCATGAAGGTAATACAACCCTTCATTCTTGTTGCAGGAGGAAAGTATATGCTTTGCTTTTAATAAAATTATGACTTGCTTTCTTGAAAGTGAACAAAACCATTCAATGCTGGGAGGTAATTTTTTATAATACTACATGATCTTTTTTAGTGGTGTAACACCCATTTTCTACTTCAGCAAAGCAAATATAATAATCACTGGGATGGGACGTGGTCTACAGATACTGATACAATCAATTACAGTCTGGAAACACTGGAGCTATACACTGTATTTTCAGGGCTTTAGGCTATTTTGTTAATGTATGTTGTCTTACTTATTTCAGTATCTGAATTTGATTGCATAATTGGGATATAATGAGAATATGAATTTGATTGCATAATTGGGATATAATGAGAATAGGAGACCTTCTAAAAGGAAAGATTATTTCACCCATATTTTTGCTGTACCAAAAAGGCAGAAAGAAGGGGAAGAAGAAGAAAGGTGTTCTCCATAGCATTTATTTATAAGTGAAAACAGCTAGAACTTCTTCATAATTTTCACTGACAATTTGAAACAGGGAAGTTTCGAAGTTAGAACATATTCAACTCGTTGTTTTGGTAATTCCCTCAAAATCTGGACTATGTGTGTATAATAAATGTAGGTGCTCTGATTTTACAGAAACACTTCCCAAATAATAATTTAGGTGAATGTATGCAATTTTAACAGCTTTACATGGAAGATTAGACTGTATTTTGTTGTTGCTCTTTATCTTGAGGTTGGAAGGTAGGGGAGATACTAACACAGAGAGGCACACCTGTTTAGTTAAAAAGCAATACCTGTTTTTTTCTCCATTAATCAGATTGGGGTTTTCTTGATATCCTGTACTATTTTAGGACTTCATCTTTTTTTTTTAAAGTTTTCCCAGGAAAATGAGATTAAACTACTTCAATTCTTGAAACGATAATAGGCTTTCATTCTTCAGAAGCATACAAGGCATTTATTTAATTTATGTGACTCCCTTAATTTAAAATATTTTTTGAGCTGTTTAACATGTCTTTCAAGATAGGAAATGATTTTATAAATCCCATACTCACACTTCAGTTTTCTCATACCAGATTGAAAACTTTCAAAACAATATTTTTCATGCATTGGGATGTAGTTCTGTTCTTTGCTTGACATCACTTAGGAAACTGAGGATGGAATTTCTGTCCTGTGGTTCAGATGCCTTATATTGAGTGTCCATGTGTGCTCTTAACTCTTGAACCTGTTGTGGTCTTTTGAAGAGCCATTCCATACTGTCAGTGTTGCTTGGAGAGCAGTTTAGTTGACCTGATTTATGATGAGCTGAATCACACTCCCAAGTGCCTTTGAAGGCATTAGTCAGGTCTTACTGCCTACTAGAAGTGTTAGGCTCCTGAATTTATGTGTCTTGCAGAATTCCTTCCTCTGTATCCATGAATTTTTTTGGAAAGTAATGTGCAGAATATATTTGATTTGAGATGCAGTAACTATCTACAACTTAGTTTTATAGAATCTTGATAGATCTTCTTTTTCCCCAGCACAGTCTAATACTAACTCATGAGGGAAAAAAAAAAAGTCTTTTGCTGGTAGTTGTAAATGCATGCTTGAGAATTCCCCAAACATTACATCCAGTCAGTGCATCTGATCTCTAAAGCTGTGGAGCTCCCTGGAAATTCTTCTGTAAGACTTATTTATTGATTGTAATGATTTCTAAAGAGAAGAGTGATTGTGATAGAAAAATGGTCTGCTGCCACTTTAGAATGAAATGATGGCAGATTTGTTTTTTGTTCAAGAGGAGTGCTTTAAAAATCCCCAAAAGATCACTTCCTTATTTTATTTGGTTTACCAAACTTTTGTCCCTACAAAAGTAAGATTATAGCTGGCTTTCCTCTGCAGGAAAGTAGTTCCGTAGTTCAAAAGTGACTTGAATTTTAGTAGTTCAAAATCTGTTTAAAAGTAATTGCTGCTCTTCTTTTTACAGCGTTCCAGGCAAAGATTCCCACTAGTCCCACTGATACAAAGAGTACAGTGTGTATGTTCCTTTTGCTGTCATTGCAACAAAGTAAAATAGATTAATTCAGAAGATTTAATTTGTTAGTTTGTTCTGATAACTTCTACAATGTGTACCAGATAATTGACTATAGATGTTGTTTAATTTTTCATACTTGTGGTTGAATGTTTAGTTAGCTCTTTGCTATTAATTTTAATAATAAATACTTGAAAGTGTATATAAAGCAGTTGTGAAGTTCTATTTGAATAGGTGAAGTTTTAGAGGAAAATAAGCAAGCTGTGTATGTGAAAGTAATTGATGATTGTGATAAAAATGCAAATTTCTGCAGCAACAGTTTGAAGCTGAACAATTTGGAGTTTTACTTGACATTTTATGTGTATGTTTCATTGCTAGATATGTATGAATATAGTTTCAAGTAGAAATGGACATTTATTTTGCTGTGTTTTTTCTGTACTTTGATATTTTATAATGATAAGTAAGGGCAGGTGCTATTTTAAATCCGAGCTTTTTCCAGTAATTTGTTTAAATAATTGCTTGCAGCAAATAAAAATATTGCTGTTGTGGTTTAACCCCAGTGAGCCACCAAGCCCCACACAACCTCTCACTCCCTCCCCCACTAGCAGGATCAGGAGAGAATGGGAAGGGTAAAAGCTGGAAAACTTGTGAGTTGAGGTAAAGACAGTTTAATAGGGAAAGCAAAAACTGCACACAAGGAAAGAAAGCGAAGGAATTAATTCACTGCTTCCCATGGACAGGGAGGTGTTCCGCCATCTCCAGGAGAACAGGGCCCCATCCCATGTAATGAGTATTTGGGAAGACAAATGCCATCACTTCAAACATCTCTCCTTAATCCACTATTATGTACTGAGCATGATATCACAGGGTCTGGAATATCCCTTTGGTCAGCTGGGGTCACCTGTCCTGGCTGTGTCTCCTCCCAACCTCCCATGCGCTTCCAAATTCCTTGCCAGTGTGGCAATAGGAAAAATAGAAGAAGCCTTGACTCTGTTTAAGCCCTGCTCAACAATAACAAAAACATCTCTGTATTATCATCACTGCGTTCAGCACAAATCCAAAACACAGCCTCACACTAGCCACTGTAAAGAAAATGAACTCCACCCCAGCCAAAATCAGCACAGTTATAAAAAATTTGTAACCTTTGAAGCTTTATTTTATTTCAGTTATCTTACATATACACATATGTTCAATGACTTGGAGATGTCTGCACACCTGCCCAGTGGTCATTGACTGACTGTTTACTTCTGAATGCAGAAGTAATACATGAAGACAGCCTGTCATTAAGAAGTTGCAGTCAAAACCAAAATGCAATGCAACGGTTACTTTTTGGTCCTGTTTGCCTAATCATTCAACTTGGCTGATTTCCAAAATAAATTGAAAAGTAGTTGAAAAGATAATTACTATCTAATCATATAAATATGTTTTGAAACCTTGAGAATTATTTTTTTTATGTTAATAGAAGGAAGGTTTACTCTTAATAGCATTGGCACTGATTTTTACCTTGTAATTGTGTGCCCAGCTCATAGACTGTATTTGTAGTCCTTTCTACTCTTACATGCAGCTGCTTGCTAGTTTGAAAAATGTTCCAGTAATGAGTGAGTCTGTTTTGTAAATACATTAAAATCCAAGAATTTGTTTTTATTTTTTTCAGGTTTCCTTTAGTATGTATATTGCTGTGGCTGTTGGTATCATGCTGTGTCCTGAAATTTGTTCTAATATTTGAGCTTTTGAGTTTTTCAGAGTACAGTATTGAATGAAGAGGCTCCTGTTTATGAATTGGATAGAAATCAATGCAATGATGTTTACCTGCACTTAGGAAGAGTAATATGCCCATTTCCTGCAATCTGGTTTTGATTCTTAGCAGTTGCCTTTTCCGTAGAATCAAAGCCAGTTGTTGGAATACCACAGGGGTTTTCTTCATAGTTTTTATGTGCAATTTCAAGTAGTATTATGAATGAATGTGTTTTCTTCTCTTCTCTGTAGCATGGTAAACAATTATTTGGAAGGAGTGCACTCTTTTCACACCCTACTGGTGTCCCACCCAGGGTCCGACATAATGATGATATTGACAGTTTGATTGTTCTTTCCCTGAACACCTGATTTTCTCCTTGTTGACTATTACAGAAACTGTTTTGCTTCACAGGGAGGGTGTTTTACACCCTGGACTTATGCCTTGGTGCTTTCTTCAAGTGGAAGTTTCTGTCCTCAGAACCTTTCTAGTGACTGGAAAAGTTTTTTTATGACAGCCACCACTGTTTTAATGTGAAGTTATTCATTAGCTGTGAAAATGCTGTTCTGAGTCTAACCTACTTCTTCTGGACACCATGGCACTCTCCTGGGTATTTGATGCTGCCACCTTTTCCTTTTGAGGACCTGGTGCAGCAGCTGCCTGATCCATTGTGACTTGTATTCCTGTTGGATTGCTTGCATGCATTAATGAGCTATTAAATAAGGTCTTCCATGGAAAAAGAGGGGGGATAACTCTTCTGGGAGCAACTCTGCCAGAGCTCATGTGGAAACAGCAACATGGCCAAGAGTTAGAGGGGAATTTTCATTCAGACCTAAAGTCACACACCCTTAATAAATACTTTTACTTGACTTAGTGACAAGTTTTGAGATCGTGAAAAATTCAGTTTACTTTTTAATACAACTGTTTGCTGTGTAATGTTCATATTACTTGCATTGCCTGCATCACTTCTCCAAAAGCTGTCTTTGCGCTGCAGACGTGTCCAAAAATCAATGCTTTGTGGAGTAAATAACTGGTTTGAATTGTAACTGCCTTTGAAACTGCAGAAGTAGCATACATGTTATGTTAATTTAATACCCACTATTACATAATAGATTCATCTGTTAGTTTGAAAAGCCTATAATTAATTCATAAGTCCATCAATTAAAAATGTGTTCTCATTTCACATATCAGCCTATCCCTGTCACATACTCCCTACCCCCCTCAAAAAAAAGGGAAAAAAATCTTTCTTCCTGAATTTGTACAGTTGCTTTTTAGAATTTTTACTTCTGTTTGAAGATAATTGTCATTTCTTTTATAAAATTCTTCTTTGGACACCAGTCTGTCATTTTGGATAAATGCGCTTGTGCTAAGATCTTGTAATAGCAGGACACCCCCTAGCATGTTGTCAGTTTTTTTGACATATTGATTGCAGTGTGTCTGAAGAAAACGTCTGGCGCTCATCATAGCATGTGCCACAAGTGTGGGTAGTGTGCTTGCCAGTTGTTGCCCTTGGGTTAGTTGCTGTGAGTTAAAGGAGAAAAGTTCTACATTTTCTCAACAGTTTCTTTTCCATCTCCTGTCTTTGTTTCTTACTGTAGTTTGATGTATATGTCAGAGAATAAAACTTCTCTTGCTAAAAGCAATAGTGTGGTTGCCATATGCTCGATAGTGTAGTAAAACATTTTTGCATCTTAATTCTGCCCCTTACTGTGGTCTGCTGCTGTCTGGTATAAAAATTCATTTTTCAAAATCATGTACTTTAGTACTCTCCATTTACTAAATAAAAATACTATTTTGAATTTATGATGCATGAAACTATTAATGTATTTATTTTAAACTGTTGGTCCAATTAGGAATTAAATGAAATATATTTTGAATACTGTGATCTCACAGCATTTAATTTTGCCAGGGTAGAGTTTACCATGAAGTTTGTGTTTGAGAGATGTAGATGTAGTTGGTGTATGCAGATATCTTGTTTGGTAAAAAATTACCTTCCCCGAGAAACAGAGGACCAGCTGCAGCCAAGAAAAGAATTAGGTCTCTATTCCTGTTTCTCTCAGTGGTATAAATTTCAGAACAATTGTTTAAAATGGTATTACTTTAAATTTCTGTACAATTTCTTTTTACTGACAATTACATGAAAATATAAGCTATTGACAGAGTAAAATTACTTCAAAATCTGGAAATAGGAAAGTTTGTTTTCTGTATATACTGACATACATTCAATAGACAGCTTAGCTGTATCATAATATATAGATGCCATTAACAGAACAATAAGTGTTGTGAAAATTTTGTGTTTAAATTCATAGGTTAGTATTATACTAAACTGGTTTTATTGTTTAGTGTTAATGGTGTTCAAGGACGTATCAGAAATGGAGTTATAATACAGTAATCTAAGAATATACAAACATGAAGATTTAATGAACTGGAGTTCAAAAGGAGCTCTTAGGGGTGTTCTGAAGACCCAGACTTCAGAATTTTTGTGAATGTTAAAGAAAGGCAGCATGAGTTTTAAGGAAAGTGCTACAAAGTTATTTTACTTTCTTCAATGTATTTTCCAGTCAAAGGGGCAGATGGTTGACATAATGCCAAATGTGTCAGAGGTCCCCTGATAATAACTGGAACCAAACAAGTCTTTTATAGGTTCTATATTCTTCCCTCTGTTGTCCCGGCCTTAAGTAGTCACACTGTCTGTACCATTGGGGTACTTTTAGAGGGAACCCAAAGATTACCTCCTGATGCTTTTGTTAAGCGAGCCCTTAGGTTGCTTTCTGTTCTGATGCCAGCAATTCCCAATAATTCATATAGAACAGCTGGATTGAGCAACTTTAAATTGATATTCAATGTAGCCACTTAATACTAGGATGGAGTGATTTACCAAGTAGCAGCTTTGTATCTGCATGTCTATGCATTTTAAAATCATAGAAATAATGCTTTTTAAGATTTTTGTTAATTGGACCAAAATAATTCTTTCAGCTGGTTCTAGCAGTGTGGTAGTTTTGCTAAATGCCAATTAGGGAAAAGAGTAAATGCCTCCTTCTCCATCAGAGATCTTAAACCCTTTAAAGCTGTCACCAAGATTTATATACAAATTGGGGCAAAAAAAATGGGTTAAAAACATGGACAATTTTTTTTTAAACGTTAAAAAAGGACCTATATATGTATTGTTAGAGAAATAATGTTTGATGTCAGCGCATGTGATAAGGATGGAAATAATTGCAGCATATTTGTGTCATTTTCTAGGAGGAAGGATAAAAAATAATCAGGTATAATAAAGCAACTATTTCAGAATGAAGGTAAGACAGTTTGCAGAAGTCATCATTCTGATTTTAGCAGACTGATGGCACTTAGGCTGGAAAAGCAAATCTGATTACTTTCAATTGGTGAAGTAGCATCAGTGTTTGAAAGAAACTGACCTTTTTTTACCATGTGGATTGAGGGCAGTATTACTGTGTCTGTAATGTTGAGAAATTTTTAGTAAGTACTTTTAAGAAAATGTTAATGTGTTTAGGAGTCTGAAGGAATTACAGAGAGGTTAATGATTCATCAACTCTGACATTAATGAGCCATGTGTTTGTACATTAGTGTTATTGTTGAAAAGGAGATTTGCTGGCATGCATTCAAAATTGTGTTAGTATTAAAACAAAATTATTTTGTGGAATGTTGCTTAAAACTGGTACCCCATTATAAGGAAAATGGAGTTACCCTATGTGTGAGCTCTATGATCTTGTATATCCCTAATGAAACTTGTCTGTGAAAGCACTTTGCACATTACTTGCCCTTTCATTTTAGGATACTTTTTACGATGAAAAGAAACATTCTGCCATCTTATTTTAATTCTTATTGATGAGCCTAATTCTGTAATGGAAGACTACATTTCTTAAGCAGTTCCTGCAGTGTTGCTTATTTCCTGAATGTAGTTTCAGTGTGTTATTCAGGCCTCTGTGTCTGTCGCAAGGGGACTTGGAACGCTGTTGCTATTTTATTACAGCCAGCGGATAATGAAACAAAGTAAAAAATCATGTTTCTATTTAATTGCAGAATTGAGTAATATAATTGCTCTGGAAGCACAAATGTTAACTTGATCACTGTGTTTGATAAATAGCTGAATTTAAGTTTTTAGTAAAGTCTACCTTAAGTGTTGACAATTAAATATCTTTTATTGAATAACAGCTAAATGTTCAAAATGTGGGATATGAAAAAAAACCAGTTTTGTGTTGATTGGCTTTAGGATTTTCCTTTTTGTCATTTTCAGTAGTACTAATACAATTCTTATTCTAGTGCAAAATTCAAATAAAAAATCACTTTAAAGTCGCTGTTCTCCTAAATTTGTGGTAATTAAGCATGCATAATCATTTTAGCAATCATAAAGAATACCCTGGATGTACAGAAGACAAATGGAGAAACTGAATGATTGAGCCTAACCATAATTTAAAACCAGGTACAAATGAGAGTGCTTAAAAATATATATATATATATTTCATCAGTCACCATTGTGGTGTCTCAGAATTGTCCGTCTGTGCTCCACAAACTATATTTTGGTTTTGAAGTTGCTTAAGGGTTTATAAGGTCAGTCCTGCAGTTCATAAAGTAGGTAAATAGTGGTTTTTATTTCATGTGCATAGTCTCTTGTATTGCTTTTCACTCTGAATGCAAAGTGGGAGAATGGAATGTATACTTGTTGACTGGATGCCACTGGCATAATGAATCTGTAGAAGAAAACACAATCACTCTCCCCTTCCCTCCAAAATATGTTCATTTTCAGGGAGAAATGCTTGTTGCATTTATCTTGACATATATTTCTTTACTTCAAAAAAAATGCATTGAGTTTTTCTTAATCTTTGTTGGTTCCTTTAAGTGTGGTTTTCTTACTTTGCTTCTTAATGGATAGTCTGAAAGAATACCAAATGTTGCTAGAAGAAAAGTAAAACAGTCTTTTTCTTCTTGTTTTTCAGTTGTAATCTAAGAGAATCACATAAAACAGATGACTTTATAGAATTAAACTCCCTTAAAAATATAAATTTTGCACTAACAATAACAGTTTCAAAAATGTTGCAAGCTTTCTTGGGTATCTCAGTATTTTTCTCCTGTCTCTCCACTGAATCTATATGTATGTTTTCTTCTGAAGTCATAACTGGCAAATGTCTGCTTTTACAATTGTCTCTTCTTATATTGATCTTCCATTTCTCCTGTGTGTAGGTTGCTATGGTGTTGATGGAGAGAGTGACTCTATCATGAGTTCAGCTTCAGAAAACTCCACAGAGCCGTGGTTTTGTGATGCATGCAAATGTGGTGTCACACCTAGCTGTGAATTGTGTCCCAACCAGGATGGCATCTTCAAGGAGACTGATGCAGGCAGGTAAGACTGAATAAGTGATGTTTTGAATTTGATGTCATCTTACATTTAAAAGAGTGGGTTTTTTCCTGTACCTTGTACAGACTCTGCTCAAGTCTATTGACTTGCAACTATGATGTAATTGGGAGGAGAACTACATGTTTGTTTGTTTTTTTAGGATTGCAAAGGACTGGATTAGTAAGGCCAGGTAATGGGAAAAAGTAGCGTAACAAAATTATATAGAAGGTGTGCTAAAGATATTCAGACAGACATAGTATATTATGATTTTTCTTGAATGAAGAAGATTATATTCTTGCTTTTTGAGAATATGCTTTGCTTCTTTTTAGGATTGAATTCAGGTCTAATTTCAGAATAAGCAGATTAATTCTCATGTGATACCTTCAATTCCCATCACATTTGGAAAATAAGATGTAGATATTAATGAGAACTAATTATCTATAGTAAAGGCAAAAGATGGATTATCAGTGTTGTCTGATTTATGCCTAATGTTACTGGGTTTTGCTGCATGGTTTTGTTTGCTGCATGTTCTTTTTTTTTTTGTTCTTTTTTTTTAAATAGACCATGAAAATCAAGGTGTTTTTCCTGTACACTTTATGGTTGTATAAATTGCAGGTGTGTAGTAATAAGCAAAACTTTCAGGTATTGGGCTTGTCATAAGCTTTTTAAAAAAAAGTGACACTAGTGAGTCAGGGTTTGTAGTGAATAATTTTGACCCTTGGAGGCAGTAGTGCTTTTTCAGTACTTGTCAGGTTCTGGTTTGTAGTAGGTTCAAGAGTGTTTATGCACCTTCCTTATAAAGCTTTTACATGACTAAGCAAATTCTACTTTTTTCAGTTGTTTTCTGTTTTAACAATAATGCTTCTATATGCAAGAAAAATACTTTTGAAGACTAAAAGTCAATTGTGTAAGAGGAAATGTGAGACTTGATACCACCTGAGAAATTTTAAATCAACCTCTTTGTTCCTGTGTTCTGTAAAAAATTTAAGCACTATATACATGATTCCCCGTATTATCCTAGTAGAAGCTATAGTCAACATTTTAATAATTGCTTAAAATTCTTCTGTAAAATGGTGGTATGCTTTTGGTTAACCTGGAAATATTTTCTTTGTTACGTTGGTTTGTCTGTGCGGAAGCACGTGCCTGCCTTGGTGACTGTGGACATTGTCACTATAATTGATTATTGTTGTTGTATCTTTACTTGCTAGATAATGTGATAGTGCTATCCTGGATAAGTTTATTCTCCCAGATGAAGATATTATGTACTAGAAAAAACCAAAATACTGATTGCTATTTACTAATCCACATTACTAATATGTGAATATTCCTGTGTTCTCTTTTTATAATTTATTTGCAAATTTGAATTCTCAAGGGTAGGGGAGCACTACAGACTAAGGGTAGGGTCTTGGGGCAGTGTCCAGTATGTTTTCATTGTACTCAGTAAACTGCAATCCAATTCAGTGCTTTTCTTGACATATTAGCAGGAAGAAACTACCAAATAACAGATTCCTTTAACTCACCATTGTTCTTCATCCCCTTACCACCTTTCTAAAATAAATGCTTCATAGACATCAGTGCTGGAAATTGCACAAACCAAACCTAGTCAGTTTCTCTTCATAATCAAATTAGAATAATTTCTCTCTTTCTACATGAAAGGTGGATCATTAGAATAATGAGGTGCTTAATTTCTCAGCAGAAGCCTTTCCACATTAATCTCTCAATTTCACAAGTATAAATGGAAATTTATGAAATTTTACTTCTCAAAATGCTATTATCCAAAAATATAAATTCTGTCCTTGTTTCAGTATGGAGTTTTTCTTCTTTCCTAATCAACATCTGTCATCATTGCTCCAAGCTAAATGGATGGTAAAGTAACAAGGAAGATTATTCTTCTTTGATTACCCAATTTGTCTTAATTACAAGCTTCTAAAACATGTGCAGCTAAATAAATGAGCAGGAAAATATTTAGAACTGATATTAAAAGCAGCTGAAGCTGCTTCAGCTGTGAACTTGACTGACTTGTGTATGTTTTTTTAATAAAGATTCAGGTCTGAGTTCGCATATAGGTGGTTAAAGAAATGAGGCACTTGTGTGCCAATCACGCTGAAATGGCAGTTTAAATCTGTAATACTGCAATACTTGGGTGACATGTACTAAAACATTTTGAGAAGGTCAGTATGAAGCAAGCAGCCAGCTGTTGGGTTTATCATAGATAAACTCCTACAGAGTGCAGCAGCATTAAATACACCAGTGGAGCATGAAAAAACGGTGCAAATTAAATTGAGAAAGCAGCTGCTTGTAGAAGATGTGTATCTTTATATTGAACTTTGCAGGGTACATTTAAGAGGCTGTATTAAAACTTAGTATCAAAAGTCTGCTACCAGAACCTTGGATTTTTGTTAAGAATAATAATTATGGAGATACGTAACTTATTTTTATAAAGATTTTTGCTATATTACACACCTTAAATTAAAGGAAGAGTATAGAAAAGAAGGCCTACAGAATTTAGATTTTTTTACTTGCGAACAAGCAGTCTTTATCTCAGGGTTGCAGGTCTCATTCTTTGTGTGGTATTTCGCTTTAAAAAAAAAGTGTTTATTTCCTTTTGAAAACAAGTACAACATGCTCATGTAAATAAGGTATTTACTTTAGTAAAATGTTTACCAAAATACACATTTAGGCACAGATATATGCTTTTTTTAATAGAAGAATATTTTGTAAAAGTATGGTAGTGATTTAGGCCAAGCTGTTGCCGCTCCTGGATACAGTGTGGAAGGGCAGATGTGGTACCTGGTGCTCCATCCCCCGCAGGGGTATCTTGTGCCTCCACTGGTTTTGTGGGGAGTCAGGCAGAAGATGTAGTTTTCATATACTCTTGAGAAGACTCTTAGGTTTTGCAGATAACGTTGTGTTAAGTTGGGGGCCTGCGCTGGCATGCTGGAGTGTTTATTCTGTAGTAAAACCAGTGATGAGGTTTACTCCCTTCCTGAGCAGCAAGAAGTTTGGCAAAATACTTGAGTATCTCAGCTTGTTTTCTGGCACCTAGCAGGCTGTCATATGTGCACTATGTTATTTAAAGACAAGGTTCCAGCTCATCTTTAAATTTTCTTTGCATCTTCCTATAGTTACAGTGCTGTGACCAAATAGTTTTGTGGATGTGAAAAACACTATTAAAATTTGTGGAGGCAAAGCAATGCAGCTCTTGCGTATAAATGTGTATTTGCAATATACATTATTCTCATTGTTTTAAGTTTATATGTTTTAAAGGGCATTTACTACTTAGCACCTCAAACCTGAGTGATTTAACCGTAGGATAAAAACTTGTTTTTAAACACATAAGTGAAAAGAGTCTTGTCAGATATGACACAATGGATCAGTCAGTGTTGTGGCTTGTTAGATTTATTGAGAAATTTATTACAGAGTGAAGTGATTTAATGGCTTTTAAATAGTTTCTTACTGTTACTGGGATTTTTTTATTACCCAGTTAATATCATGGATGTTTTGGGGAAAAATGGTAAGTAAATAGTCTGTCCCCCAATTTTATACATTGAAAGGTCATTGTTTTCTTTTGTAAGACTGAAATATAGATGTAATTTTGAGCTTGCTACTGAACCTTCCATGTTTTTATTTCTTGGAATCTCTGTTTGTATATATGATTCATAGATAACATGAAACTTAATAAATCTGAGTGTGATAAATTCCAGCATTGTAGGTCTTAGAACCATTGATAAGAAGTGTGCTGCTTTGGGAGACCAGGGCTACATGGAGCTCTTGAATAGTATAACCAGGAGTGTCAGGATTTCTCTTTGTCTGTAAGCAGCTAGTTAATAACAGGTTAATAAATATTCTGATTTAAGTGCACCTGAACCCATGATGCTATTGCTGTGGTATAACTGAATTTTTTTAATTGATGTACAAAGGAAAGAGGAGAAGAGATAGGCTAAACAGTGGTAGAAGGTTGGAAAAAAGAGCACAGCAGCATGGATGCAGATTTAAGCAGGTGGTAACAGGTCTGTACTGAATCCCTGGTAAAAGAGCCAAGAGAAGAAGTGTTTCTCAAGTTACCACGAGTCTTCTTGAATACAGGGAGTGGATTCTGTTATTTGATTAGAACAGAACAGAAGAGAGTTTTAGTCTTCACTAGCGATACATTTACTGTTAAACTATAAGGGCTGGGAAGATTGTAAAATGCGGAATTAACACGCTGAGGCTCAAGCACAGGGTATTTCAGCTCGGTTATGTTGGAAGTCCCTAGCTGTATGACATGTCATGTGGGTGTTTATAGGTTCAAAGTGTTAGCTACAATCTCTGCAATTGAAAGGCCATTTTCTTGAATATTTTAAGATAACAAAAAAACAGCAGTCTTGATCCTCTGTCTGTCAGAGTTTTCTCCCACCTGATGACTTAGCAAGGACTAGCAAATACTTCCTGAAATCTTGATAAAACAGAAAGATTATTTGGAGTAGTTTTTCTCCATTAATTTGAGTCATGCATGCTGTGCAGAACAGATTCTGAGTTTGTTGCTAACTGATGGTTTGTGACAATGAGAGCTGGATCTTTTAGAAAGTTCATTATGTAAGCAGAAGAGGAAAATTTGTCTTCTGCTGCAAGACTGTGTTTGGGTAGCTGAGTTTCAGGAGGTTAGGAAGATGCCTGTCGAAAGCAGACTTGACATTGAAGCTTTTATCATTGTGTGGCATTTAATTACTGTACACTAAGGTTCAGATTCATGCTGTCTCATTTTCTGCCTCTCAGGGCTGAAGATTTAGACCCATTACTCTCCAGTTTGTTTATGGCCAGTGATGAAGGGAACAACTAAGTAATAGTCTGTTCATCTGAGTTTCAGATGGGCTTTTCTGTAATACTACCCAGATGTGGTTGTTACTGAATGCAAGTCTTGTCTATGTTGCTTAGCACTAGTTAGTTTTGGTGATACTAACAGGTGTAACTAACAGTGCAGAGTCTGACCGATGCTGTGTTTTAAGTGCTTCATAGCGGTATGCTCAGAGCTCAGTGTTGCTGTGACTACCTGTATAATTTTGTTCCTCCCCTTTCTACTCCTTACCACATCATGAAAGTGTCTGTCTGCCATAGCTTTATAAGTAATATCAAAATCATCATACACCTTTCATGTTGCTTGAAAAGTGCGTGGAGCCCTTGTGAGAACCATCAGAACATGAAAGTGATGGTAGCCCAGCCCTTGATGCAGACAGGCAGCGCAATCCCAGTGCCTTTGAAAGGCCTTACTCTATGGCTCAGTGTCTGAGCGCCTGAATTCCAAATAGGCACTCCATCCCTGCTTTTAATGTACTTGCCTTCAAACATTTCATCCTGCATCTGCAACATTTACAAGGCACTTTGAAATCTGAAAATGGTGAGTATAATATAGGATCAAAATGTTGATAACAGTAACCTAATTTTGTCTGCTGTTTTAGGTGGGTCCACATTGTTTGTGCCCTCTATGTTCCAGGAGTGGCATTTGGAGATATTGACAAACTGCGGCCAGTAACACTAACAGAAATGAATTATTCGAAGTATGGTGCAAAGGTAAGTTTAGAAGAGATGAAGTGGCAATGACTTGCTGTATTCTATGTTTTTACATATAATAAAATAAAATGCATGTTCCCAAATTAATTTTTATTTTTTGTAGCAATTTTGCAGTCAGGTTCAGGACTAAAAATGATATAAAGTTTGTTTATGATTGTTACACCATTGCTCTTCCCTCTGTCTTTCTATCTGTTCCCTTACCACTGTTCTTCACAATTTCTGTCACAGTTTTCTCCCAGTTTTCCTGATTTCTTGCACAGGTGCTAACTTCTTTTGAAGTCAGTTAGTGGCAGATTGACAAAATGGGAATAGAAAGTGAGGAGGATTTATGAGATGAGAAATGGGAGGTTAAGTTGATTAAGAAAGGGGCAGATGCGCATTCAGCAAGAATTACATTAGAGTGTATATGTAAGCTAGTATGCATACAAAAAGGCTGTTCCAAAGCAGTGTTTACAAAAATCTGTAGCAACGTAGGACCCTCAACTTGAACTGAGAAAGGATTCTAAAGTTAAAATTGTTTTACATGTAAATGTTTTCAATCCCGATCAAAAGTAATCATGAACAAACTGTACAGAAAACAATTGCAATGGGCAGAGGACAGCGCTCAGTTTGCTAAATACTCTTTGTCAGGCTAATACAGTGTGGAGAAGCCACGCCTATCAGGCTAATGTGAGGGAAGGTGTTTGGTTGTAAATTTGCAGCTCTAAAGCTTCATTTCTGCAAAGTCACTTCTGGTTTTTGGAATGTTAATTTGTTAAGTTGAATACTAAATGAAAATATGTGTTGCAGTTTTGAAAATGCATACAATACACAAAATAGATTAAAACAACTTGGATTGCCCACGTACAACATACCTGTATCAGGAGCATGGGCCTGCTGAGATGTTTAGCCTTGTTTAGAAATGGTTGTATAAAAAAAGGTCAGGACAAGCACACCAGACCCTGCAAACTGTTGTTGGAATGAATCATGCTCTTTTTTTAAATAGCGTGAGTGATATATTGGAGCAGAGAAGAGAATTTGGGCATCTTTTCTTGCTGTGAGTAAGGTGAAAGTGAGCTGTATAGGTGAAGACTCATTACTGTTGCAAAGCTATAGATGCTGTTTGCTGTATCAAGTGTGGAAGTTACACCTTATGTTGCTAAATTGCCCCCTGCAAAACTAGCTTAATATAATAGTCTTTCATTTAATTTCTTATCTGTTATGTGTTGCAGCTACTCAGCTAAAGGGTGCCCTTCTAGTGTAGTATATGTGATGTTTTGAGATTCCTCAGTCGCTGAGTTTTCCTTGCCATTCCTTTCTGTTGTTTAACTTTCTGCATGGAGATACTGACTCTAGGTGATAGACAGCTTTGTTCTCTATTCAGCAAGTAGGAGACTAGGAAATACGTGCCTGTATAATTTTAGATCATCTTTATGCACTGGATAACAGCATTGCTTAAGCAGCCCCTCTTCCCATTTCCTACTTACGTGCTCATCACTCTAGTTTGCTGGCACAGGGGTTTGGTTTAAAATTGTGGTGAAACAGACTGAAGAATTGATCTGACTGAAAAATAAGTTTGAGAATGTCAGTTTGCTTTTTTGCAAGTGACTGTGCCTAGAATGCATGTATCTGAAGCCATAGTTCCTTAATTAAGTGAATCACAACCTTCTTTACTGATATTTATAATTTTTGAGTATTTGTTTCTGCATTGTCACATGTTTAGTCCTCAGTCATATCTTATCAAAGGATGTGTACATAATTATCTATGGTTTTCATTCATTCAGAGCACTGCTCTTTTTTTGTTTGTCCCTCTGAACTTGTTGAGTATTTGCTGAGGAATAGTGCTTTTTTGATACCATACTTACACAATTAATAGTGCTTGAATTGCTTGGATGGTATTTAGCTGTGTCACTGAAGGGGAATGCAAAACATGGAGGTTCATTTCAAAATTCATCCAACATGCTGTTTAGATTATTTAAGCACTTTACCATTGCTTGTTGAAAATGAAATTAATAGTGAGAGTTGAGAAAGCATGAAGCTTTAAGTAGGGTCAACTGTTGGGAACATACTTTGTTTCTGTACTACACAGGAATAACCTACCAGTTTGTTTTTTATGTCCAAGACCTAAATTATTAAATATAAGGCAAAATGCACCTGAAGTATTTACTGTGGCATTTTCTTTTCTTCTTTGTAAAGGAATGCAGTTTTTGTGAAGATCCTCGTTTTGCCAGAACTGGTGTATGCATTAGTTGTGATGCTGGGATGTGCAGAGCTTATTTCCATGTGACCTGCGCTCAGAAGGAAGGCCTCCTCTCAGAAGCTGCAGCAGAAGAGGTAGCTGTGGAAAGGATAGAATAAAAGACCTCTATGAAGATGACCTGAAATGATGGCTTTTTTGTTCACAGACTCTGAGCACAATATTTTTAAAATAGGGAACAAGGTCTAGGCTGGGTAAAGGAACTGTACAGGGAGAGCTCTTTATTCACCAAATTGTCCAACTCTGAGCACCTTTTGAAACTGACTGGAAAAAGGATAGAGAAAGTTAACACAGAAGTTGGCTTAATAGACTACCAATCAATACAGACACAAATTTTAACTCTATTTCCTGAACTTCACATAGGATGACATACTTACCTAACTGTTTGTGTAGTATAGTAATCTCTATTTCATACTAAATAGGAGTCTTGGGAGATTAACTACATTTCTGATGCCATTTTTTCATGTGTTTTCTAGTATTTTCTTCAAATTGTAGTACAGATATATGACTTTTCTTGTGGTAACATTAATCTTTGGAATCAGAATGAAAAGCAAATATTTATGACCTCCTGATAACTTCTTAATCTTTTCTTAACAATTTTTTCCCTGTAATATGATCTAAAGCAATTTAGATTTGAAGTTCCTATTTCCCAATTCATTTTTATGCTGTAAGTACTTTTAGGTTGTCCAATTTCTTCCTGATACATATCATTTGGATTAAGCCTATTGTGTTCATGTCTGCACAACTTAACTTTTTGCCTTAGGAAGTACTACAATTAACACAAAAACAAGCATTACTTTCACTGTTGATCTTGACACTTTGTTTCTGAAAACAGTGGACCACTAAGGGATTCATGAAGGAATCACAAAATACTTTATTCTGTTGGACTGATAAATAGGAAGATAGTACATTGCCTCATTGTTGTTGTGCTTAATAGATTATGTGTAATGTTGAGTCTTCAAATGCCCTGTGTGACTTCCTTTGGATATATGTATCTGCTTGCCTTTCCACCTTAAAATTTTGTTACATGTTTTCTATAATCATATTTTTAATCTAGGTCTCACACAATATCATTTTAGGGTGCTGCTAATTTTTGAAGTAAGCTGTCACATACTGTGAAATCAAAATTAAAATGTGCTTGTAGGGAAAGGCTGAGTAAATTTTGTTCGTCTATGTTGTGTAAGCGGAGTGAAGGAAAATTTGATACACAGATAATTTATTACTTTATGAAGGAAGACAGCTTTAAGTTTTTCTTAGTCTGTAGATTTATGGTGTTTGTACATTTTTGAAAGTACAAAGGCAATGAATGTGTTTCTCAAACCATGTCTCATGGCTTTGATATTTGTAGTTTGCTTGCAAGTTTTGTGGGTGCTAAAAATTGCTGTAAACCTACTGCCATGATAATATGCAGATATGATGGAATGAAGAGTGAAAAATGGAAAAAAAAGATCATCGGAGAGATGATAAATCATGTGAGCATATAGCCACCAAAACAGTTGGAAAAACATTAGAGAAACCAAATATATTCCCTTTGATAGTATTCAGAATTATAAAGCACTTGTAGGATTTAATTTAAAAGGCACAGTGAATCAACAGGAAATGAATACATTATATGTTAACGGGATTTGTACTTACAAATTTATTTTTCTGCATTTTTTTTTTTTTTTCCCCCTGGGAATGCAGATACAGTACAGAGATTGACTAGTGGAGAGTTAAATAGTTAATGGATTTAAAAACATTTAGGATCTTGCAATGAAAAGAATGGAGAAAAACACCCTGTATTGTAAATTACATCAGTATGACAAAATTGATTTGGAAACATGCTTTTTAGTTGTTTTTGAAAACATGCCCATTCAAACATGTGAACTGATTGCCAGAATGTTTGTGCTATTCAGAGCCCTTTGGCCTTACTTTGTCTTACTTTATTTTTGTTCCTTCCCCTTTGTTTTTTCTGAAACAGGATATAGCTGACCCTTTTTTTGCTTATTGTAAACAGCATGCGGACAGGTTAGACAGAAAATGGAAGCGGAAGAACTACTTGGCTTTACAATCTTACTGTAAAATGTCCTTGCAGGAAAGAGAAAAGCAGCTTTCGCCAGAAGCTCAGGTATTGTGTTCATGACACAAATGCCTCTCTATTAACCATCAGTGTTAAACAAGACAGAAATTAAGAGAATGTAAAAATGTTGTTATAGTAGGAAATTAAATGTGAAATACATTGATAGTGCATGGTCATTTAACAGTTCAGTGAACTAGTTGTAGGGTTTGGTCTCTAAGAACAATTCTCTATATATCTGATCTATCTCATACATACATTACATATATATTTCAGTAAATATAAAATATTAATATCCGTCCTTATCTGAATTGAAAAATACTGCTTTGGTTTTGAGACAAAAAATGAGTGATTAGTTTTTCATTGTAATTCACAGATTTTGTTTAACATTTTCTTAATGATTCTGAAGAAAAAAAGACAGACAAAAAATAAGGCATATTTCTCTCTTAAATTTCCATTTTTGTAGGTCTGAGTGGAATTCTGTGTGCCAGGTGTTTTCATAGTAAAGATTTCCTAGAAAAAGAATAATGTATGCAGAGGAGTGAGTCTGTGCTACTGTGTGGGAGTTGTCTGAGAGCCTTAGGCAAGTCTAGATCCCTATCCAGTGGCAGATCCATTTAAAACTGTTAGTTACTGCATAAGCTCAACTGATAAATGTCCTGTTGATATAAAGGTTTCAGTCTGTCTGAGGAAATCTGCATACTTTCATGTTTCTGTATGTGTCCTTTACTCTTTTTTCTGATTCTGAGCAACTTAATAGCATAGTTGGCTTCACTGCTTAGACAGAGCTGCGTTCCATGGAAAAATCACACCTGTGCAGAAAAGCAGCTTGTTACCTGAACAAAACCTGCCTGATTTATTTGTAACAAGTAGCAGATGCTGTAAATAGTGGAAATCATTTATGGGAGAGGACTGTCTGCTTTTTTTCTGAAGTGAGAATTAAAGTGTAATTATAAAAAAATATAGTTTCATATTATCAAACTTCTGATTTAAAAAAAATCCTACCTTTCTTGTTCTTCAGAGATCCTTAGGAGAGAATATTAATTTAAAATGACCTGTGCTGCTGAGAATGAGCATGAGCAAACTCTTACAGAAGAATTTTCAATAAAATATTTCTGTGGGGTATCGAGCTTCATGTAGCTTGATTTAAAACTGGTTTCATAATTCTTGCTGAATATACTCAGCTCTCAGTTATATGACATGCACCTGTGTAGTGGAGACATCACAATAATGTGAATACTACCCAATATAATGGTAAATGCTGATTGCACAGTATGTTTGGATACAGCAAGCCTTATTGGCTCTATTTTCAGGCATGTGTTATGCAGTCCTGATAATGCTGAGAAGTTCCCAGCACTTCCCTTTCTCCCTCTTCTTTCCCCCAAACCAAGACCCTGCAGTTTTTTAATCTAAATTATTTCAATTAAATTTTTGGAAACTGAAGGAATGACTGCTGAAAACTCCAGGTGGAGTTACTTGACACAGTGTCATAGGCACCTTGATACAAGTATAATAACTTGCATACATTTTGTACAACCACGTGTTTTTGGTATTGTACAGTAGTGGCTGTAGGTGGACTGCTGCTGTCAGTCCAAGAAGAAAGCCATTGAGGTCAGAGATGACCTGTAACCCACACCTGCTGTGCTTCTTGGTCATTAATGTTCAAGACCTAGTAAGATAATGTGTTTAAACTGCAATAGTACTTTCAATGATTCTGTTTGAAATCAGAGATATTCCTTAACCCTAGCATATATGTATATGCACACTTTTTGCTTTTGTCTCGGGAGTATCTCACACCATATGGTGGCGCAGTCACATTAGTTTAGTTTCTTCTTTGTGCAGGCAGGTAAACAGCTTTTAACTGATAGTCAGCTGGAGTTTTGCCTCTGAAGGTTTGTATGTTGATGTCATTTTCTGCCAGAATTGCCACTTCATAGAGTTCCCTCAAGACAGTGTTTTCCATCTATCAGTAACAGCTTGATCTTCTGGGGTAGATCTCCCAGATGGTCGCAAATATACAGATGTCACCAACAATATATATTGTGAGTTTCTCCTGTCTGCTTCACTTCTATTTGGGTTGTGTTTTTGACGAATTAGAATCAGCAAATTTAACATCTCTAAAGAGAAGTGGCGTTGAGAAAGGAGTTCCTACAAAAGTATGTAAAATACAGCAAAAATGCTCTTCATCAACTTCTATTGCTCACACAGATACCAGTTTAAAGTATATCTAAATGCGTATGTGATAGGTCAACCAAGGCTTTTCCCAATAGTGAGTTCTCACAGTCCCATCCAATGATCATTATTAGAAGGGGTTGTCTGAAAGCCAGCAATCATCTGTTGCTTTCATCGATGGGGAAATCTCATCAAGAAGTGTGTGCGGAGCTCCAAAACCTAGTGACAGGATAATGTCGTTTGTGTGTGCGCTTTGAAGTAAAATGGAATATATGTATCAATGTCTGTTTCTTGAGTTGTGGAGTTCTGGAGTGAAAGTGGCATTGATTAGATTGTGTGGCTTTTAAAATGACAATAAAATGCAGATGTGTTCCAAATTATAACTTGAAACTAATTTTGAATTGTTCCTTGATGTTTGTAATTTGTGGAATTCTTCATTGCAGGCTCGAATCAATGCCAGGCTCCAGCAGTATCGCGCCAAGGCGGAGCTGGCCCGCACCACCAGGCCCCAGGCGTGGGTTCCCAGGGAGAAGCTGCCGCGGCCGCTCACGAGCAGTGCTTCCGCCATACGTAAGCTCATGCGCAAAGCTGAACTGATGGGAATCAGCACAGACATTTTTCCAGTGGATACTTCCGATACGAGTTCCAGTGTTGATGGAAGAAGAAAACATAAACAACCAGCTCTCACTGCTGATTTTGTGAATTACTACCTTGGTAAGGGTGAAAATGACTTGTTTTTCTCAATGAAAAAATATCGCTTTGTTGCATTGTGCTGTGCTGTTTCATTGTCTTTTCTGTTTTCATTGTATTTAATTGTTTATAGTAGATAAATGTGGATTATGACTTCATTTTAGGTCAGGTATATTATTGATTGGAATCCCTTTTTACACAGAAAGTTTTTTAAAGACAAGTGAATTCTTAAAAATAGAATAAAGCCTTTCAAATATAAACAGGAGACTTAAAATGTGTTTAAGAAGGGAGTAGGTAACTTTTGGTATAATCTTTTTTCCTTAAATTCTCTTCCGTTTCTATGTGGAATAGCATAACTTTGTGACTGTTTGCTAGATGCTGATCGAAGTTCATAGTTTAAACAACTACAATATTTTGCTGCATATAAATATAACTTCATTCTGCTCAGTCTGTGTATCAAACCTATAGGACATAGTTTTATATTAGTCTTTGTATTGTTATGCTTTTTTACTCTCAATTGCTTCACATTTTTTTTAGTGCATAAAACGTGAAAATATATATTCAAGAATAGGAAATATGTATTTTTCTTTTAAATAGAGAGAAATATGCGCATGATTCAAATCCAGGAGAATATGGCTGAACAGAAGAATATCAAGGATAAATTAGAAAATGAGCAAGAAAAGCTTCATGTGGAATATAATAAGGTAAAGAAAAAGGGGCGATAACCATTGTACCATTATAGTATTGCTGCTGTTAACTTTGATAGAATTTTTCTTTCCATGGAAAAAACTTAAGAGGAAAATGGAAGATGTGAACTACTGATCCTTTAAAAGTAACTTTTAAAAATATATTTCTTCTTTTAAAAATGTTCAGTAGTCTGTCTTCTCCCATACAAGTAGTATCAACTTCTAAAATGTGATGCATTGACTGGACACAAGTTCTTTAACTGACCCCACTGAGAGCTCCAGTAACAAATTGCTCATGCACCTGTTTGAGCCTGCTTGATTCTGTGCTTGGAGCCTTACTTGATAATTGGCATTGTAGGATACTCAGAGTGTTATTTATGTCAACTCCCACTCTGGTTGTGCTTAGATTTAATGACTTGGCTAATTTTTCAGATGGAAATAATCAGTATTCACACCTCTGCATGCTTTTTAGGGTATAACAAATTTGATGCCCATAAATTATGGTATTGCTCCCACAAAATGTTGCTAGTGTAATTTTTTATTAACTCATGATTAAAAAAGAATTTTGTGCATTTTAACAAAATAAATATTTTTTTAATATAAGTATTTTGAAACGTAAATATACTGTCGCTTTTGTGATAGATGACTTGTTGCAATTCTTGCTGAATTCAACAGCCTATTAAGTGATGGTTAATGAGGACAAAAAATGGTGTTGCTACTAATTCCTAAACCGTTTGGTTTGTGTTTTAAGTGAGAACATGTGGAAAATATAGCAGCAGATCCTTGTGAACTGCTCAAAGATGATATATGGAAAGGAAGTTGTGGCTGAGGCTTTTAACCAAATTAATAGTTACCACCCAGAATATACAACCTAACAGTTACTTTCAGAAGTAAAAAATCCCTTTTTTTTTTGCTTGTGTTCTTTAATAAATTTTCTCTTGCTATGAATATGAGTGTGGCAAAAGAGAGTTTTAATCTATGTTCACTTCTTATAGTCTGATGCTTAAGTAGTGTGGACAGCACATACAAGATGTTGCTGTATCTTAGTTTTGCCTTCCATCTGCTTTTATAAAGTCTTATTTTCATGCTGAAATGCTTCAGATCTTTATAAAACAAATGGCTGCCCTGGTTTTTGTCTTAATTCTGTTAAATTACTGAGTGGTTGTACTGATCTCAGCCATATTGATATGAGTTTCATGCTAATGCCACAATAAATTAATGCACCCTAAATAACTGGTTGAGTAAATTTTATTAAATAACTCTTAATGGATTTTCATTCCTGTTGCTTTTTTTTTTTCTTTAAATTTTCAGCTGTGTGAGTCCTTGGAAGAGCTACAGAATATGAACGGAAAACTGCGAAATGAAGGGCAAGGCATTTGGGCTCTGCTGGGTAGAATCATTGGACAGGTTGGTTGGTTCCTCACCCCCCATTTACAGAAAAACCTGGCAGAGCAGGTTTTCCAAGAATAGGCCTTTTTGTTTCTGTCTGCTGCTTCTATGGCTGAATAAATTTATTTTGAATAAATTTGATCAGACCCAGGCTTTACTCGGGGGATAATACTTCCTGATTGAAGTACCTAGACTTCTGCAAACCACCTACTGGGAACCCGTAGTTCATTTTGCTGTTGTAATAGTGTTCTTGTTTGCAAAATTCTTTCATTTGGTCTAAGTGATTGACCTGTCATTGATGATGAACCTTAGCATGAAGCATGAGTTAATCCTGCTGGTTTTGTCTCCAATTGTCTTTAGTTACTGTAGGCTTTAAATGACAGGTTAACTCTTTATGGCTTTTGTAAGACAAAAGTCCTTTTAAATGCAGTATGTATGTAATGGTGTGTAACTAGACAGAGGAGAATATTTTGATTAAATGAGTATAAATATCTAGGACAAAAGAAGATTTTACTTCCTGTTGCCAGCAATTATCTTTGTTCTCATTAATACAGGAAAAAAGAGAAGTGTAGATTTCTGCGGTGTTTTCATATGTTTTATGTCAGAGGTATTAAATGTCAACGGACATTTTGGGTGTGAGAGGGAGATAGTAATGATTTCCAGCTATGATTTAAGTTTGAAGAAACTGTTCACTGTGAAAATGCAGACATACAATTGTTCACAATTTTGTAATGCCCTTTGTTACTGCTGAGTTTGTGTTGCTGTTCAGAAAATGAACCTTACACTTTCTTTATGCAGTAATAGTTCCTAAGGTATGAAACCTTTTACTAGTTCTATTTGTCTGCCTATCTCTCCTACTTGCAAAGAAGAATTCTTGCAAAACATATGTTTTGAACCAAGATTATTTTTCCTTCGAGTAAGTATTTGCAAATATATTTCCTGATGCAAATGTTACTAAATTTGAAAAAAAAAAAAAAAGAAAAGAAAAGCTGAGTAGAATTCATTTATACAGCTTGCATGACATTTTTTTTCCAGTTGGTTGAACAGATGCAGACCCATGGGGCTGCTGAGAAATGACTTTGATAGATGGTTGCTGTCTGAGAAGCCAGCATACTGCAGATAGTAGAAACCCAACGAGAGTCTTGTCTGCTTTGTGGAGGGCTTGGTCCAATAAGATAATTTTTCTAATTAACCTGTCGAGCACCAGTGTAGCCGCAATGCTGGGGAAAATAAACTGCCTCAGTATTCTGTCACGTCCATGAATTTGCCTTCGCTTGTTTCATCTTCCTAGAGAAATGCAGCCTTGTCCATCCCTATATTGGAAGCTTGAAGAAAAATTCTAAAAGCTAGTCTTTCCATGTGTTTTTTATTGAATTGAAAAAAATGACTATAAGATTACTTTATGTTACAAAATCATACTGGATATCTGTGTAGTCTCTAAAATAGCTAGCTAAGCAATATCCCACTCATTATGATATGTCTTGTTCTTCATGCATCGAGATTAGAGGAATAGTCTTTAAAAGTGTCATGACTCATGTGTACTGCATTTCTTCAAATCCAATAGAAATTGAACATACCAGCAATTTTACGGGCTCCTAAGGAAAGGAAACCAAGTAAAAAGGAAGGAGGAGCACAAAAGGCATCTACACTTCCGGCAGTACTTTATAGGCAAGTAATTAAATTTTGACAGAATAGATACAGTATCTAGTAAGTTACAGTTTCAGAAAAGTGTTCTGAGAAAATAATTTGCTTCAGTATTTAATTATCAAAATGCTTTAAAGTTGTCTATATGTTTTACTTACTTTTGAAGGCTAAGTTGAATAGTGGTCAGTTCTTTACCCTACCATACATGAGTAAAGTTTGTGTGTTTTTGCTAATTTGATGGCAGTGCTTTAAGGACAAATCCAACTCTTTGTGTCTGAAGTAGAAGGGTTCTTTGTTTCTTTGATGTGAAAACTAACTGGTCTTTAACATTATTCTTTGAATGCAATCCTCTGAGTGGATGATTTTGAGAACAGTGATGATGCTGTTCAGTCACAATTCCTGGATGCACAAAACACTTATCATATAAGAATTCTTACTTTTTGCTCGTGATGAATTTTCCTACTTCTGTTTTTGTTAATTCCCAAGGTTATGAAATGTATTCACTTACTCTGTCATAGTTCCACCTTGTCCCCTCTTCTGTGAAGCTACTGACTGGGTTTTAAAGCCTAATAGTGGGACATATACTAGGATCCCAGACTGCAACTGTACAAAATACTTGTCATCTAGGATCTTCTTTTCTCGCCACAGCTGAGGTGTGACATGGTCTATTGCTTATCTAGAGACCAGCAGCCAGGCATCCAGCCACAGCAAGTCGTGCCTTGCCCACCTAGAAGGCTAACTGAAGAGGATGATTTACATGAGCAAAAGTTAATTTTATTGCTGCAAGAGATAGAAATCTTGAAAACATGGCAGTGGGCTGAGGATTTGGCAATTTAGATGTACACTAATAACTGGAGTCATGCTTCACTAGGTCTGTTTCATTCAAATGCACTCATTTAGTTCCTCTCGTAGGAATAGTGCAATCAGTGAACACCTGTCTTTTCAAAATAACTAAAATTTCAATTCCACTAAAACAATAATAAAAAGGAAATGTAATTTCCACTGAAACAATAATAAAAAGGAAGTATAATTTCCACTAAAACAATAATAAAAAGGAAGTGTAATGAGCTACATGGCCTGGCATAACGGCAGAGCATAGCTGTTTCAGTGTGGTTCAGTGAATAACCATATGATTGATTGTTAAGATTGATACTAACAGCATTATTTTCTGTTTAAGCACTTAATGTATTTTTTTCCCACTTGCCACTGGTGTATTTTGTTGAATTGTTGGGTGATTACTTACTTGTTAGAAGTCCTCAAAAATATAAATCGATAGCCATTTTTTGCTAACTCTTATTGGGAGCCTTTTATGCTTTACTGTACTTAGGTAGAAGCTCCTTAAAAAAACCCTCCAAAATTACTCCATAATTTACTCCAAAAAGTAGTTATGCACTTAAATGATACATTCAGATTGAAGTTGCCACATGTTTGTATTGAAACTGGGGAGTGTGCTGGGGTGTATCATTTATTCTTTATGAATATGTAGTTATAATGCTTTTCTGCTATGTACATGAAAAGTTGTGGAATTTGCAAGAAGAACCATGATCAACACCTACTGCTACTGTGTGACACTTGTAAACTCCATTATCATCTTGGTTGCCTGGATCCACCTCTTACGAGGATGCCAAGGAAGACCAAGAACAGTTACTGGTAAGAACACAGTTGATATGTTGTCTTGTGCTGTCTCTGCACTTAAAGTAGAATGTAAATGTGAATAGACTTGCAAATTCTGAGTGGCTAAGGCTTTAATGCAGTTTGAAATGAGTTTTTTTATTTTCAGGTTATTAACAGTGATGTTTCAAGGTTTTAAAAAAAAATAAAATTGTAAAGATTTTCTCATTATTAGCCACCATGTAAAAATAGGTAATAGCTGTAATTTTCTTGCATTTTGAATTCATTTGTGATTGTTATTGCTGCAGTATACTAGTGGTAGGAAATTATAGGCTAATACTTTTGGAAAATGAAAGACTTGGTTTTCTGTTTATGTTAGGACTCAGATAAGCAACTCTCTGTCCAGAACTTCAGGCAAATACTTGTAATATTTTTTAATAAACTAATAAGTAGTGGATTTGTTTATTGCAATATGGGAAGTGTTGGGTTTACTGCTGTCTTATGACTCAAATGTACAGTGGCAGAAGCATGTGCATAACTGTACTTATTGCAGTTACATTTCCATGAATTAAAGTTCTTTCATGCCTGTGGAGCAGAACAAAAGCTAAGTGGTACAATGAAGTGTTGCAAAACGGCAACACGTATTGTAAGAAATCCACACTGTCACCAGTGTTGCAGGAAACCTCGTTTAGGAGACACCTCGTTTAGGAGAAACCTCATTTGAGAGTCACCTCGTTTAGGAGAAACCTCATTTGAGAGTTACCTCGTTTAGGAGAAGCCTCAGTTAAGAGTCACCTCACTGAAGAGTCACCTCACTTAAGAGACAGGCGCCATTTTCCGTTGGTGAATGAAGCAAGACACACAAATCAATATGATTTATAAGCAAGCTTCAATCCTTTAATCGTCAATTCCAAAAATATTCCAAAGACGTACGTATGTTCCCCCCAAAAAACCTCTCTCTGATCCGATCCCTTTATTCATCCGGTTTACAGCCTTAAGTACATTTTTGCAGCACCTAGCAATATTACATGTCATAGAATCATTGGTTAGTAAGACTACTTGTCATTCTATTATTGGTTAGTTGTACAGTCACATCAACCTGTTCCCACCCTCTTGTGGTCCCTACGATCTAGTTTTTTCTACTCTTCTGACTACAATCCCTCTTTCATAGGCCTCGGTACTTTCCAAGCCACCAAGGACATCTTCCCTGACTACAATCCTTCTTTCATAGGCCTCGGTACTTTCCAGACTATCAAGGACATCGTCCTTGCAGTTATCTTCAAAATTCTACCTTCTGCTCGCACAATGCCCTGTCTGTGCTCTGCAGGGGCAAAATCTGCAGAGACAGAGACTCTGGCATTCCATGGCCACCTTGCTCCTCGAGCCATTTCTCCACAATGAAGAAATGATAAGGTGGCAAAGATGCTGATTTCCAGACTGTTGTAAAATTAGCTCGCTGCTGTGTAGGATTAGCAGTCTGCATGTTTAAACTGCTCTGAAATGTATTAGAAGCAGTTTGTAGCTCACAAGAAGTTGGTGTACAGCAGCTTGAGGAGCCATTCATCACCTTGTCTGAATGTTAAGGTACCAAATCACAATAGTGTAAGAATTCCATCTAAAATACAGTAAAACTATTTTAATGGAAAAAAGATTAGTTTCCTTTTTCCTTCATATAGCTCTAATTTTTTTTTTATTATTTTTTAAGAACTTGCATAAAACATTTGCTTCGACCATCTTTTTGGTTAGTTTTGAAGATTGTATGCAGAACAAGATGGCCACTACATGAAATAGGAGGCCTCTCTTTTTTATCGTACTGCAACAAAACCTGAGTTACCTCAGTAAGTTCAGTTAGTAAATTAATAGAGATTTCCTTTAAAAGATTAAAATCTCAAAAAGATTTTCACTGTCATTAGTATTTTCCTGATCCTAATTTTCCTTTAATTATTTAATGTACTGCATGATGTTTGACTTTTGATCTCTTTGGTCAAATTTGCCAAGTAGTTATTTCACGTGGAAGCTGTTTTAAAAAAAAAAAAATTTAGCCAGCTTCTGCATTTGCACAGGAGATTTGATTTTTGTTCTGCTTTTTAACAAAGTTGAAAAGGCTTACTAAAAGCTATCAGTCCAAAAGATGTAAGACTGTAATTCTCAGTAGGTGTTAAAGGCAGGATAGGTCAGGTTAGGTAGTAAAGCTCTTTCATTTCAAAGCTATAACTTATCTTTGTTGTGAATTTCATGCTTCAGTTATATCTCAGATCACAAAGTTGGCTTTTACTTCTAATTAGCTGAGGCATATTCTGGAGTGTGAGATGATAGCAGACAAATTGAGCTGCATTGATTGCATTCTTTTCATCATTGAACATTCCTTTATATATTCTTTTCCGGATCAGTAGAGAGCATATAGAGCAGACCCTTAATCCAAGTTTGAGTTCAGCAGGTTTTTCCTCCCCCGCTGTTTTGAATACAATTTTTCTCTTTTGATTAAGATATGAAGAAAAGTGCATTTTTTTTTTTTGGATGGGGGCCATGTACTTTTCAGATATTTGTATAGGATATAATAGGAACTTAGCAAAAAGATAAAAGAAAATTGTTATAGTGGGAAATTCCTTGAAACTCTAGGCAGCTTGAAAGACTTAAAGAGTGGTTAAAAACATTAAATTTAGTTCTGTTTTAAAATAGTAATCAGGAGGCAATTAAAAACAATTGTTTCTTTCTTTTTTTCCTTTCTGTTCCATTATCACTGCTAATAATTTACTCAGAATAGCTAACTTGAGCCCTTGCAAAAATGTTGGTGATTAGAGTAATGTACTTTACCAGTATATGCTTATTTAAACAATGAGTCCTTTAACATGAGTTCATTCCATAAACTCTTTTATACTGTGTTTGAGGATGTCAGGTGATTCAGGTTGTGTGTGCGATGTTACATAGACTAATTTGTAATTATACTTTTTGTCCGTTTCGTGCTCAGCATTTAGTATTTTAAATTACTGTTTACCAAAAAGGGTTTTAAAATTATTAAGTTAAATTCGTTTAGAGAAAAAAAATATATTATGTATTTAAAAATGGGTTTGTTAAAGAAAGCACAAATTATATTTGGTTATCTCAGTGTTTCTAAAATTTAAATTGAGTTAATGATTTTAGTCTTAGGGAAATCATAGTAAGAATTTAGACCTGGTGAGCCCCAGTGTTTCACAACTTACTAGTTTAACTGGTTTAAAACACTTAACACTAACAATTTTCCTTGTTTGGAGGCCGACAGTTTCCTTCAAGGTAACATTTATAAAATCTTACGCATCAATTTGTACCATAGTAAGTTCAAAGCCTGTCCCCATTTCAAATGGATTTGAGATGAAGAGCATAGGAACTATTTTATGTAATAATACATTAAAGCATTAATTTATGCCTGTTTTGATGCTGTGCTTTCGAAGTAAAGTTATAGAATATTCTGAGTTTGAAGAATCAAGTCCAAATCCTCGACCAGGAGTTTTATCCATACAGTAAAATGCTGTGGTATACTTTGATTTAAAAATTTGCAGCTTTCAGTTTCTTAGAAATCCTATTGATTATACACTGGAATATTATTTTGTTATCATAATACTAAGTCTTATCATTCTTGCTGACAACTTGTGTGTTTTTATGCTCCTGGCCATTCTGGATGGAATGGGAACTGTGTATTTTTGTGTAGAGAATCATCTTAACTGGTATGAAGGCAATGTGCAAGTGTTGGCAGACAATACAATGAATCAAAATCTAATTTAAAATATTGACATTTTTGTTACGAAAATACTTGGCAGCTAGCAACAGTTACTAGCTCTTTCTGTTGAAATGAGATTGCTGAAAAACAGTGATAACTTATGGTAGCATATGAAATACTGGGGACTGAGATGGACAAAACAAGGATTAATGATTGTATTAAGCTTGGGTTTCTTTATTTTTGTTCTGGAAGGCCACGTTGTTTTAGTGGTGACTGCTATGGGGAGTACTGGCCACAGGACAGAATGAACTGTAGAGTTCCTGATCAGTAGTCCCATGAACAATCATTCGGTATCTAGACATTCGTTCATACTCCTGCCCTCATTCATTCAGTACTGATCTAGCACATCTTCAAATGTTTTTTTATCCCGAGTCACTGGATAATGATATAAAATTATTAACTTATGTAAACAAGTGCAAGATGACATTGCATCTAACATACCCATTTTTATGTATGTGTCATTTGTCCTAATTGAAGGATGTTTAGGTCATTGCAAATGGCAAATTTTCCGAAACTACACTCTGTAAGGGGCTCTTTGAAGCTCTTTTGGCAAACTATATTTGGTTCATATATACTGTCTTTTATCTCCAGAATAAAAGCAGCCCTCCTTTTTGTCCACCTCCAGTACATCATTTAACACGTGTAATTTATAGAGCAGAGGTGTCATCTTAAAGCTGTGGTCCATGTTTCTCAAGTTCAAAGTGGCTTAATTCTTTGTAAACATTGTGAGAGGTGGTTTGTCGCAGAGTATGTCTGTGAGACCTGTTTCTTCCTTATTGAAAGTAAGCCCCACTCTAAGTAACTGTACAGTTTTGCTTTTTAAACATTGAGGACAGAACTGTTTTCTGGAAGCACTGTAGTTGTATTTGCTAAGCACAGGTGATTTAAATATACTCTTTCCCAACTCACTGCTGAGTTGATGTTTGTGAGGTGGGAAGTTATCTCTCATTCTCGTACCAAGTTAGATTGAAAACACAACAAAATCACACAATTTCTTTTTTCATCTGTAGGTTGGTAATGCTTAATCAAAGACTTTCTGTATGATTAAGATTTCAAATCAGTCCTGAGACTTCTTGATGGAGCAAACAGTTCCAGTAATTTTAGAAGTAGGCATATTACTGCCTGCTACTGATTTTCTCTGAGGGCCTAGATTAGGCAAATCCAGACTAAAAGCAAAACAAAACCTGTGTACAGAAAGCTGAACCTTTGGCACCATTTCTCATGTTATTTTGTTTGTGCTGCATAGCCATGCATGCTAATTTAGAGGTGGTCGAAGATCGCTGGAGTAGCTCTAAAGGTGACCTGCTGTGGCAGGTTCTCGGTTCACTGCTTGTCCTTGAAGAGCTGAAATTAAGTGACCATTACTGTGGCATAGCCAAAAAGAAGTCATATGGCTGTTTTCTATGACTATATGGGGATTAAACAGCACAATGGAAAGAATATTTTAAATTCAAGAACCATGGTGAAATAAACTATAAGAAGAGCTGAAAGGAGATAGTTTCCAGGTCAGAGCAGTGTGTGTCTGTAATAGCTTTTCTGTGGCTCTGTGGGAGCTAACAGCTAAACTGCTTTGTAGTTGAAGCTTGTCAGCTTTGTACTAGGGATGATGAGACATGGTTGACTATGATAGTAGACCCTATTCTGGTAAATCAAGAGGTTGCTTGTAAATTCATGTTTATAGCTTCTTTTCCCCTTCACCTTTGGTTCATTTGTCATGTTATATTCTATGATTCACACAACACGTTCACTCCCATCACAGTATGATTTTGCTTTTCTTTTCTAGATTGAGGTTTTTTGTAATTTTGACTGCTCTCACACTTGCACAACCTGTTTCAGAGCAAGATTGTTCATAAAAATGGTATTGAAGGAACTTGCATGCAGTACCTCGTCTTTTGGTTGAGATGTTTCAAGTCTTCCTCAATAACATCAAAGTTAAAATGCTTCACTTATTTGTATTTAATTGGGATATTAGTGAAATGTCAGGACTTTATTGATCTGCGTGGGTATTTTCTGTAGAACTGTCTGAACATAGGTAGCAGAATAATGGTGTCTTTCCCTGTTTTCCTGTAATAACACAGAGATAAAGAACAGGAATGATTTAAATCATACATGCAGGGTGGTAGATACAGGAAACTGTTTCTCATCTCTAAGTATAAGCCTAATAAAAACCTAGTGGAAAACCCTATGACTGTTTATCTTATAAAAACTTAGTGCAGCTCTTTAGTTATGGAATGCTTTTTTTTTTTTTTTTTTTAATATATGCCACGTACTTTTACCGTAACAATGGGGAAAATAAATGCTTTGTAAGAACTGTTCATCACAGACTTTTTGAACATTTTCATAGGTATTCCTTACATCTGCATAAGCAGATCATAGTAATTACTTTCAGTTGTGCTTTCCAGTACATAAATTAATGACATGACTGATGCTGCAGTGTTGTGGAGGGCTGTGCTCTCTGATGCTTACCAAACAGAAATTCACCTTAAAGCTTTTTGTTGGACAGCTTGAAGACAATGCATCTTAGAAAAATAAAGAACACAAAGTAACCTTTAGCTAAGCAGACACGCAAGATTTTGAGGGAATATTGTTACTGAAAGGTTCTGTTCCTATTATTGGAGTGCCTTTGTCCATAAGATCTTAAAATAATAATAGTTTGGTCTGTGTGCCTTTATTTACTTGAATGCATGTGACTATGTATTTGTGTGTGTATATGCATACATTTATATAAACATATAACTGTAAAAAGAAGTATTTTGTGAAAGCTATCGTACCTTGTCTTTTTCTGTATTCCAGTGTCCTAAAGAGGCCTAGAGGTGTTAACAAGTACTATGTGTAGTAAACTGAGGCTTGTAAAAAGAGGAGTATGCTCATTTTAACAAGCATGGGGAACTAAACTCCAAATAAGCTACTCCTTTTTCCCCCATCCCTTCTGATAATGGATTAACAATAGGAAGAAATTCACTAAAATCACAATAGCAGTATTAATAATCACACAGCAGTATTAATAACAAAACACAAGAGAGTGTTTTACCCACAAAAGGGCATTCACCTCTAGGAGCAAACAAAAATGTTTCCCAAAAATACTACTTCCAGTGTGCTCTCTGGACAAAGGCTTTAAGCCAAGGAGAGCCCTTGTGACTTGATATCCCCCTGCCCCAGTCTGAAGAAACCAGGGAAGAGCGAAGATGAAACTCACAAGCCAGTTCACTGGTGTTGTGCTTCCTGATGCTTTTTCCAGACCACTGCACTGGGCTGTGTTTGGCAGGGTTTGCCCAGTTCAGTTTGGTCCTGCCTGGCTGGCACTGGCACTGCTCCACCAGCTCTGGCTGGGCTTTTGGCCTCTGTCCAGCTGCTTCCATCGTGTCAGCTCAGGTGAAGGTTTGGAATGGAAATGGGACCGGCAACAGTGGCGGCGGGGCTGAGGCCAGCTGATCCCAGCACCTTCTCTCCCAGGCAAGATGGCAAATCTCTTTGAAGATCCCAGCACCTTCTCTCCCAAGCAAGATCCAAGCAAGATGGCACATTTTCAGTTTCTGGCGCTGGGCTCTTCCTGCCGAAACCACGTCCCCAGTGATGATATGGGTGGTATGGAATTAAACGGTGGCAAAAACTCTATCCTCCTTTTCTCTGTAAACAGGACAAGGAGGAAGAGTACAGGACTGTACTATTGTGTGCTATGGCCCAAAACTGTTTGAAAAGTATATAAACTGACTTTGTTGTGTTTTGGCTACTCAGAAAAACTCCATACTTACAGGAGAGAGGGGAGAAACTGTGATCTTTCCTGCAATCTACTACATTCTTCTACTTTTCTAGACCAGCAAATATAACCACTACTTTCATGTGTGCTATTTACCCTGGTCTTAAATGCTTTTGAGATAAGAGATGATGAATCTTCATAACATTATGATGTAGCCACAATTATCTAAAATTTACATATGGAAAAGTTAAAGGAGAGAGGTCTTGAGTTAGTCAGGGTTCCACTGATTTGCTACCCAATCCATGATTAGTTTCCCTCTATTTTGACTTGATAGTCACTGCTCTGTTAGCAGACTATGATGACTCCTGGTGTCTTTTGGTATAGCCAGGAGAGATCTGAGATTATACTGCTTGAATTACTTTGAAAGAATTAGAAAACATTGAAAGTTGATGGACTCAATATTGGGTTAGTCCTTACTGAAGTTCACAGGAGAACTATTCCTGTTGAATGTGCAAATTGGAAGAAATGGGCAGAAACACAATATGTGTATCTGACTTTGTGCTTGTGTTTATAAAGGATGGATATGCCTTCTGGTCACAAGGGTGTATTAAAATTTAACTTCAAATAATTAAACACATGTTTTTTGTTTTGTCTCTTTTGAAAGGAAATTTCCTCCATCATTTAGATAATTTTAATGTGCTTACCCCTTTTAATGCCAATTAATAGCAGAGCATAATGTTGATTTTTTTTTTTGGTTGGTATTACTAAAAAGACTTATTTAATATGAGAACAGTGGTGAATTGGAATTAATTTGAATGGACTTGTAATTTTTTGAGTTGGAAGTGTAGTGTGAGTAATAATTAAAAGTGGATCTTAGCAGTGAGTATGATTTTTAAATTTTCATTAACATATTTTTAGTGAACATCTGCATTTATGACTTTGCATAAGATGATTTTTTGCAGATAAAATGAAATCTTGATATATCCCTATCTTGTTAATTCTGTTATGGAGCTTTTTAATAGCATTACTTTAGCATCTGCTCATTTTTGAAGTTCTGATGGTGATTTTGTACTTTTTTCAGAAATTCAATAGGCATTGTTTTTCAATTTAGTGTTGAAACTTTGTTAATATATGTCTCTAGTTTATGTATTTTTAATTTTCTCCTAATTGTTTTTTTCAGATTTAAAACCCACTGCCTTAGAAAGTACATATTAAAATATATTTTCATAACAAATATCTTCCAAATCCCTGCCACTAACACATGGTCTTATCATAATGAATTCAGCAGCATGTCATTGTAAAGATTAACAATCTGCTCTAGTGGAGGGTGCCCCTGCCCATGGCAGGGGTTGGGAACTAGATGACCTTTAAGATCCCTTCCAATACAAACCACTGTATAATTCTATAATTAAACTGCTGCAGTGGTTACAGTAATTAATAGATTACAGATCAGTGGGCAGCTTTAAGAATGAGGATGTGGTAGAATGAAAATTATGAAATAGAGTGCATCTTTTTTGAAGATTAATTCCTGCTTTCAAAATCTTGCTTTTCAAAGTTAAATACTGTCAGGAATATAAGAACATCTTACTTGTGTTTTGTTTGATTGCTTAAAATGTACATTTTAGGTGTCCATTTGATTTCTTGACTTTTGAATTTATCTTAAACACAAACACTTCAATATGTTTCTTTTTCTGCTCTTGTGACTGCAGTCTTAAAAAGAAAATCTTCCACTTTGCAGGCAATGCTCAGAGTGTGACCAGGCAGGTAGCAGTGATATGGAGGCTGATATTGCCATGGAAACCTTACCAGATGGGACCAAAAGATCAAGGAGGCAAATTAAGGAACCAGTGAAATTTGTTCCTCAGGATGTGCCGACAGAACCGAAGAAAATTCCAATCAGAAACACGGTAAATGATGGTGGAGTTGATGTTTTGAGACTCATATTCGTAATAATATTATTTCAGATTACTTATGTTGTAGACATTTTGAATTGAGGGATTTCAATTTGATTAATGTTCTGTTTTTGTTATATATTCAATTTTCTCCATTTAATGCTGTATTAGTTTTGTTAAATATATGGTTTTGCTAAATCAAAAAGCTGGGAAATGTGGTACTTCACTGCAGAGCTGTATAAGCTTAAGGAAAAATTCGGTTTGCACTTAAACTTGGCCTTTACAGCCCTTCTTCACTTTAGAAGTAAGGACACTTGGGTAGTTTTAAATATATTGAATTATAGCTGTGAAGTAATTAGTCATTTCCTTATCTACAGGCAACCTGCTGACTGCACATTTTGTGACCATCACAAGAGCCTGTTATTTCACTTTGTTTGGTTTCCTAGTCTTACTAGTCATTGTATGTTTTCTTAAACTCTTTTGGTGGATAGATTTTTGAGAAGACAAACAAAAGCTCTTGCTTTCTGTACTGATGAAACATTTAGCATCTTTCCTTCATTTGAAGGCAGTACTTCTCTATTAATCACTATGCACTTTTCCTTTAAATTTTGCTCTCATACTTGTTCATAAAACAAAGCTTTTCAGGTGTGATGTGTCATATCACCTGTAAAAAGTACATAAAAATATCGAAGGGCATTTAGGTCCAGTTTATGGGGTGAGTAGTGTTCCCATGTCCCTTCAGACATAAGTGGTTCTTCTTCCAATATGTTTCTTACTATCTGGAAATATTTACAACCTCTCACATTAGAGTTAAATAAACTTCATCTCTCATGCAGCACAACTTTATTTTCTTCACAAAACTTTCCAGACATTTTATGATTATACTAGCAGATACCATACTTAACGTACACTGATAGAATTAAACAAGTATTTTCCTGACCCAGTCTTAAACGTTTGGTTTAATTTTGGGACACAGGTTTGATTTACTTAATGGCTTTCCTTTCCTGGGCTGTAACTCAGAACTTTAAGAATGACTCAAGCCAAGCTGATTAATTTAGAACAAGCTCTTAGGAGTGTGAGTGATCGAAAATTAAATTTTGATAAACTTCTTTCTTTTTCTGATTGAGGGAAAGTACCCTTCTTCCTTATGTGTAAGAGCTCATAGAATCTCACAGCAGCCTGGGTAGGTTGGACTTTTTGTTAGGCTGTTGTTCACACAGAAAGAAGACTTATCTGGTGTTCTGCTTACTGAGCCTTTTGTATCTCATCTCCCCTTTTTCTTTCTTTCTCTTCTCTCTTTTTATACCTAATGTAGTGCTGTTAGTATGTGGAGAATCATGATTCTGGGACTAAAGAGAGCTAAAATTATTGCAGGAAAGACATTTGTAGTCATAATAAACAAAGGAGTGATGTAAGGCATTGTTCAGAAATCCGTAGGAATCAAGATTGGTTCGTTCTAAAGCCCATGTAAAAACTGCTAAGCTTCTGTGCAAAATGGAGGGAGGTCTGATTGTTCTGAAGTGTTCCCCTCATGATGTGACACTGATGTTCTACACTGGTGCTACATTGGTGATTTGGCACCTCATGTGCTACATAATATATCTACACACATTTTAGTATGCAATATAGAGATTATTTGATTTTCAGTGGACTAATGTGTTGTCGCTGTATGCCATTGCCCTGTGGAAAGATTACTGCTACCAGTTTAAGGAAGATTTTGATCCTCTGCTTGAATTTTCAGTCTCTCAGCTCTTTCCAGTTCTCTACTACTGTACAACATTCAGATTTGCAAGATAACATCTTTGCTGCCCTGTGGTCTGGACTTCTCTGTCAAAGAAAAGCATCAACCACTGATTGGAGCAGCAAATCCCACACAAATTCAGGGTTGACTGGGAATTTATGATTCTCACAACTGTGATCTTTCAGCTCAGGGCACTGGGACCCCCTTAGCCTGTCACTGGTGTTGAAGACAGGCAAAGCAACCATTAAACATCTCTGCCTTGTCTGTGTCCCTGTTCGTGAGGTGACCATCCTCATCCTCTAATAGGATGATGTTATTTCTGCACTGTAGAGCAGCTGTTTCAAAGAAATGGGAAGACAGAAAATCCAGCCATTTGGACTGTGTTGTTTTGGAGACAGCAGCTATTATATTGTACATTAAAATGGAAGTTAAGTTTACAGGAAGACCTTTCTGATTTTAAACTTCCTAAGAAAGACCATGTAAGTGAATACACACGGGTAAATTTGAACCTACCATATTTTACTCTGAGCCAGGGTCTATACAAATTATAAATGAATGTAAATAAACAAGACATTAGGTCTTTATACTTCTGTTGTATAATGGCTGTATTTGCAGACAGAATTTAATGAATTGTTTATGCTTTATGCATTTCAAGCCATATGTAGTGACCTTTTAAAGGTTTTTTTTGCATTTCAGTGCATAACTCTTTAAACTAGGCTTATTTAAAATCTGTAATCTCTATAATTCCAATTTCACACTTATATAAGCATCACAAATCATTATTTCTGCTGCTAGTTAATTTCACAGAAATTAATATATAATGATTAGCTAACAGCTAATAGAAATCAATAGCTAATTGCATAAACCAGATTTCTATAAACACCTTCTTTTTGTTTCTTAAAAATCTGAATACGTTTTTTAACATTTGTTTTTTAAAACTGTACAGTTTTTTTCACTGGGTTTTTTTATTATAAAGATTTTAAAGTATGGAATAGATTGTTTCTTTTGAAAATACTTTAAGGAGATGCAAATAGCATTTTTCAGCAGTAAATTGAGAGATTAATGGTTTTCCTCTGCTCAGCTATGTATGTTCAGATTTCTGAGTCTTTTTGAGGTGATCCATATTATAAAAAAGCAGGTTTTAATGATTTGTCAACTTCATTTGCTATCCTAGATTAAAAAAGAATACAGAGATTATTTTTTTATCAAACATTATTGCTAAAATAGTTTTATTAGTGTGATGTCATATATTTGCAAATAATAGTTTTCCTTCTGTCATTTGGAAAAAATTATCTTAAGTATATTTCAGTGAATTTTTAAAAATTTTGTAAACAGTACTTTGCCTACTCAATATGCTGTTGTCTGGAAGTGTAATGGAGTTCCCATATGTCACATACATACACATCTTCTAGAGCAATTTTGTGCAGCTGGGGCTAGCTGTGTGCTCTAAGAGTGGAAGGGATGCTGGTGTATCTTTTGACGTGAAGTAGTGTTTGTGTTGTTGAACATTCCATCTTCCAATAAATGCTTTCAGATCCTGGTACTCCTTATAAGCATATTAGAGGGGGTTTTTAGTGTGGTTTGTTTTTGTGGAAATTCCATTTTTTATTCCTTTTTATTGACAAGCATCTATCTGTCTATCTGTCTATCAACCAAATGTTACAAATACTTTTCATAAAGGCATTTTGGGAACTTAATAGTTGAGGCTTGTAAATAAAGTATTCTGACGCTGTGATACCAAACTTCCTTTTGTTATTTGAAACCTGAAAATCTTTTTTCTGTAATTGCATTGTATATAATCCAGAGGAACAGGCTGTAATTTTTCTGCTTAACTGCAAGTAAAAAGTCTCTGTTAGTTTTAGTTTTGACGTACAGAATTTAAAGATTAATTGCTGCCAACTGAACATAATGATCTAGAAAAAAAAAATTAGTAGTCATTCAACTTTCTGAAACTTAAGGTTTTCATTATAATGAATGTTGTAAAATACTTTTTCTTCATCAATTGATAAAATCAATCAGCTGGGTCTGTTACATGTCATAACGTCACCAGTGTCACAAATGAATAAACTAATTAATTTAGCTTGCCAAATACATGGCTACATGATAGTATAGGAATCTTTCTTTTGGCTTCAGATGAAATTCAGAATAGAGTGAAGTAAGATCCAACTCTTCCACGATGCTTGAAGCAAATGGAGTGTATCAGAGTTTTACATTTTGGTTTTGATTTTTTTTGTTTGGAGTTTGGGGATTGTTTTGGTTGGTTGGTTTGGTTTTTAAGAAAAAAACCCTACAGATGAAAGATCACTTGTTTTTCATGCAGCAAAGGCATGGAGAGATGGATATATTCCAATGGTGTAAATACTGGTATCTCTGTAAGTAAAGTTAACTGGCATATGTATTGCTTCTGCAAATAAGTACTCTTAAGCTGAGTTTTCCAGGAACGAACCACGTGTTTTAGCAACACCTGCAAACTGAGCTTTTCTGACCTCTTTGTCCTCCTGCTTCTGTTTCAGTTCTCTAAATGCGTACATTGGGGGAATTAGTGTTAAAAAGGATAGAAGTCAATCTTGCCCTTTCTCAAATTCTGTTGCTTGTTTAAGCCTGAGAAACATTAGCTACGAGTTAATTGATAGATTCAGTGATAATTTTGCTTGACAGCAGGAATGTTGCGAAATTTTTGGTTTTCTAGAATAAAAAGTTCTCAAGAGAATGGAAACTAAAAAAACAGGAAAAAAAGTAATTTTGTGTAACTAAGCTTCATGGTTGACTTGTTTCTTTTTATAATCATATTTTGATTTGCTGCTGTTACTTTTTGTCTGACAGTTCCCTTTTTATTGCTGCAATTTTTTTTGAAAATTTAATAATTATTTCAGAGATAATTTTTGAATAGTAGCGATTTGTACCATATAAGGTATTCACTTTGATCTGTATTGAACGAGTGTGCCATCTGGTGTTTATATGGCAGTCCTTACCTTTATTTAAAATAATTTTATGCCTATGGGGTGCTATCAATTGAACATTTCTTCTGCATTTTACCAAATTAAAGGGAGACAAAAGATTTATTTTCTGCAGCTGGTTTCATCATAACTTTTTAATTGGCAAAGGAAGTTTGTAATTTCTAGCTTTTCATAAGGAATGGATGATGTAATGGATTAAAAATTGCTATCTTGGCAAAATGGTCATGGTTAATGTGTAAGAGGATAGAGAGCATATTATCTGTGCAGTTGCAACCTGTGTGGCTTTTTTCACAGGCTTTTGTGGTTTGTTTTATGCATGCTGTTGATAGTGCAGTGATTTCAATAAGTCACTTTTTTGGTATAGTGAAAGTTTTCCCATGACCTCTTTGTTAGGAATGATTATATAGCATTCTAATGTTTATCAATTTATTTAATTTTATTTTTGTCTTTAGATTATCCTTAGCCATATATGATAAAGGCTGCATAAATGAGAGAGTTGAGGTTTGGACATTTTTGATACATGTGATATTTATCTGTGAACCATAGTTTAATATATGGTAAAACTGTGGAAGTATATCATTAATGTTAGTGTGTCAGCTACAACTTGACATAAGATAGAAATGAAAATGTCTGAAGAATTAGATAGGATGTAGAATTAAAACATGGTTGTAATCTTATACTGGCTCTCTTCACTGTGCATTTCAGTGTGTGGAAAAGACAGCTACGTGTCTTTTTCGAGGAGTCACTGTAGCCTCAGGTTTGCCAGGGAAACGTAAATCAATATGTGCTATTATTTCTAACAAGAAATGTGAAGTTTATAGATCTCCAAAAATCAAAGCATCTGAAGTTCTTCACATTTTGCCCTCTTAAAACTACAACACACACAGAACAACAGCTTAAGACTTTTTGCAGGGGAAAGAAATTACCGTAGCACCAATTGAAAGTCAGGTATGTCTTTAGTGATTCCATCAATTTTTTAATGTGAAATCTGACACTAGTTTTGAACTATTTATATGACATGATAAATGAAAATGTGTGCTTTCCTAATGATATTCTGTGCCTCCAAACTCCAGGAGCACTTGAAGTACTAACTGAATTTCCTGTGTTCTGCTTTGCAAAGAAAAGTAATACTTATTTTATAGTACCATCACTGTTAGGGGTATCAGAAGCTCAGTGCTGGTAAGAAGAGCCCTGTGTATATGACGGTATTGTTTCTGTAGCATCCAAGAGGTTTAGAAGCATTAACATAATAATGATCACCATCTTTCCTGTCTGCTAGCAGAAGCAATGCCACCCACTAATGGGGTGACATCCCTGAACCTGAAATACCCAGCTAGAGCAGCATAAGCTGGTGTGCTGGGCCTCTTCGCTGCCTTTGTGTCTGTGTGCAGATAATTAAAGGAAATTCTAACCAGTTAACATATTAAGCAAAGAACAAACTGGGAACAGTGCTTTTTCTCTTGTGGTGTTTGAAATAGTTGTCAGAATTAATAGATTTTGCAAATGACTGGGAGTCACTTATGCTCTCTTAAATATCATTGAGGTTAAACTCCTATGTTTATGTTTTCTTTCTGAAGTAACATTTTGATGCAGAAATCACCACTGATCTTCTGAAAAACTGTGACTCAGGAGATCAAATCCAGAACCATGCTTGTTCAGTTCATGTGCAGTGGACTTGAACCATTGCCACTGACCACAGATGGTTTCAGTATTTTGTATTCTTTTCTATGTGTTGTTAACATTGTTAACTCCTCTATATCTTACTGTGTAAAAGAAGAAATTAAATAGTGACAGTATAAACTTCTATCCTCCAGCATCACTTCAAAATAAGCTCAAGAGGAGCATATACTCCTGACTTTTGGGAATCACCTCTCCCATTTTGGTCAGTTTACCAAATCCGGATCAATAATGTTGGGTTCTTTTCTTCCAGCTGGCAAAAAAAGTGCTCCAAGAGAGCATTCTGCCTTCTATTGCTGTCTTTGGATGAACTGGTTTAAGGCATAAACACTGAAACATTAACAATGAGGTTTGGTGACAGCCGTAGTGGTTTTGGGTCATGTGGGTATCTATTCTGTCCTTTTCACCATTGTGCTTTCCCACTCGGAAGCTGACATATCAACTTGTTGCATCTGTTAGTGGTGGCAAACAGACTGTTTCCTTTGCAGCTTTGCTTTGCTGCTTTGTTCCCTTTTGCAAACAGTCTGTTTCCTTTCAAAGACTACAGGGTTCATCCTAGGCTTTATTTGTTCCTTTACAGATGTCTTTCATTTGTCTCATGTATGGAATTTATTTTTCTGAGAATGTTCAAAATCTTATAGTCAGTGCATTATCTAATCTTCATTTTATGTTTCATGTTGTTGTCCAGTTGCTTATAAACAATAATACAAAATTTAAGCATTCGCTTCTAGCTTTTCCAAGTTCACAACTGAGACTCCCACTTCAGTCTTTCTTCTTCTCCTACTATTGGGTTTGAACCCATTGTTGATCACATTGTCTATCAGCTTATTTTAATTCCATTTTGGACAGGGTTTTTTAAATGTCTGATTTCTTTTAAGTGTCTTGAGTTCACCATTTCCTCTCATGCATCACCCCATATCCCTCATGCATTTGATCTATGTCACATTGTATCATTTGACTTCACCATTCATTATTCATTTCTTGTGTCAGTATTCCAGTTTTCAGCCATTTAAATCCTGATTCTTCTAATTCCCTAAACCAGCATGCAAGTTTCCACTCGGTAACAGCACAGTGCTGCACTGCACATATGGATACTTTGTGACATAAAACACAGTGGCTGAAAGAAACCGATTTTTTATTTATCTTTCTCTTGGCTCTGGAAGTATATGCTCTAGTTTTTTGTTTTGTTTTTTTTTCTTTTTGGTTTTTCAGAGGCTTTCTCTAACATTTTTTCTTAATTGTGTTTTATTGCTTGCATTGTATGTTATAGAATGGGGTGTCTTCTATAGGATATTGTAGTAACTGTCAACTTAGATCATTACAAATTAGATTAGATAGGAGCAAGCCAGTGTTGGCTGTTTTCCTGCTTCTCTTTCTTTTCAGATTTGATAGATATTTGCATGTGATGCTCATAACTGCTTCTGTGTAGGTATTGTTTTAATGTTTTGTATGAATTTTTATTACAGTAGGCAATAGGTAGGATTTTCTCTTTTCCAACTATTAAATGAAAAATCAGAAGTTAATAAAATAATTGAAATAAGTGAAATGGTGTTTGCCATAATACTGTGGGATGGTTCTCCAGCCTCTACAGATGGTAAGCCTTGAAATAAAAGACAAAAAGGGACATTGTTAATCTTTAGTTTTCATTTATTCAGAGCATTGCTCTTTTCAAAGGAAGGGCATTAAAATTGCTATGAAGGCAAAACCTTTGGTAAGATATCCTTGGAAAAGATGGCTTGCTTTCACCTTGATGATCTCATTGAATGAAATGGCTCAGTTTCTTTACTCAAGGAACATAATCTTACAGGATTTTAAAGAGTTTAATTAGTAGTTTTATTTGATGAGGTGTGTCTTCCCCTCAGAATGTTATGCTAAAAAAGACTCATAATAATTTAATCTATTTTGTCTTACAATTTTTAACCGTTTTATCGAAGTGTTTCTATTGTTCTTGTTTAAAAATATTTCTGTTTCTTGCCAGCATAAAAATATTTCTGTTTCTTGCTGGCATCCTAATTTTAATTTACTGACCTTTCTTGGGCTGCTCAGATTATTTTGGGATGTATTGCTAATTAAATAAGGTACTATTTTTCTCTTTCAGTTCAATGTGAGGTATGTTCTTTGTGATGCAGCAGCTAAATATTTTTACCGTTTATTTCCAAAAATAATAGCTTTTAACGTGATTTCCTAATGAAAATAAGTTAGTCAGTTGCCTACTACTATAGTAGCATTGCTTTTAGTAACTGGTAGACCCATTCTTTACAATATTTGATTGAGAGCTATGTATGCCTAAGGTAGTTAAGTGTTGGAGTATATTTTAGAGCAGCTGGATGGGAAAGGATGAGGCCTGAGTATGGAGGAACACAGGAGAACTTCAGTATATGTAGGGGAGGTGTCATTTGGATGCATTGGAGGAGAGGTTGAGAAGTCACTAGAGAAGGAGAGGAATAGAAATATTATGGTATAGTATCAGGAGGTCAAATTTTATTAATTCGACTGGTTTTGGTATCAATTCATTCCTTTATTTGTATGAATTAATTTGCATAATTGTGAAAGGAATGAAATGAAAATAGAGTCTGCACTTTTTATGACCTTGGCATATTTGTCTGAGTTTTTGGGGCAGTTAAGGTTATATAGAATCAGCCCTTAGCTGTAGGCATCTAATTTTTGAAATCTTCAGTTGCCTGTGTGGTAAACAGAATGTCACCCTGGCATGGTGAATCCACTGATGCTGTGGGCTCCAGAGCTCAGTGGCTGGAGTCTCACTGTTACTAGTAGGGAGGTGTCTGGGCGCACAGTACACTTTGCTCTTACTGGAGTGCCCACTGAATGAATTCCAAAGCTGTGCAAGTACAGAACTTAGGATGAGAGACTTGCCAATCAGCGGTCATTAAATGTCAACATTTCAAATAATTTGTCCCCGAAATCTTTTCTTTTTACATGTAGAAAATTTTATAGGTACATGTTTGGATCCACTTTCCATTGTTCAGTACTTTTTAAATTATTGCTATTCTTCTCCTAAAGTGTCACCTTGTCACAGTTGCCATCTGTGGGTTGCATCTGTCTAATCCACACCATGCTCTCTTGTTTTGATCTGGACTGCGTTGTCCATCCCAAGTGGTAGATGTTTTACAGCATTTCTGCCTTCTGCAGTAAAATAAAAAAGCCGCTGAGATAGCACTGGCATTAACTGGAATTTTGCTTGGGTGCTGATAACACGACTTTGCTTTTCCAACTTAACTGTTTAAACACTTTGGAAATGCAGGGACAAACTTCACAAAACTGTCTTGCTCCATTTTATGATGCTGGGCAATCTTTGCTTGAAGGTATCTCTCTAGAATTGATTTGCCAGGTATTTTGATTTTAAAAATCACTTTATGTGCATCTTGTATTGGATTAACATCTTAAGTTTTGAGTATGAACAAGTTTATCTCAGTTGTAATATATGCCATCTCATAACAAGGTTCCTTTAGCTTCTTTAAATAAACAAATCTTAAAATTTTAATTGTTTACGGCAAGTGCATGCAGCTCTAATATTTGATATTTATAATCTCTCATGGTTTCATTCTGAGCCTGCTAATGACAGAAATTATTCAAAGTCATTTAAAAAGCAGTACTTTGAGGCAAACAGCAATGAATAATACCGAACAAAGTAATCCGGATTTACCTGATTATTTTCTGTTAACCTGTAAAGTGACTTTAGTGACAGCATATGTAAAATTACAAATGACAAAGTACTGGTGGGCTGTTGCTAAAAATCACAGAATATTCTATTTTCAGTTGTGAATTTGATGATGTTTTCCATAGTAAATGCTGGCAATAGTAAAATGATCTGAGCAGAAGCATTGCAAATATGTATACCTCAGGTCACTTTGGAAAAAAATAATTTAAATTGTTATTTTAAAAGCATATAAAATATTCTATAAATACGTGTTTTAAAAATGTTGATTTTAATGTTTGTTTTCTAGTGATTATCAAACAAACTTGAGTATGTTTGAAGGCTTATAAAGCTAATTAAAGCATAATGCAGGTATAATTTAATGTGACATTCCTGGTCATATACACCCCACATTATATAGCAGACAGGTGAAAATGAACATTTTCTCTACAAAAGTGACTAATTATTTATAAATCTTACTTCTCCATTTTGGTGAAGTTTAAATATGCTTCATTATTCCTTAAAATGCAATTACTAGCTTGTAATATATTCTATGTAGAGTCAAAAGTAATGTCATTGTTACCTAGATTTCCAAATTACGTATCAGTTTTCAAGATAGCATTACTCTGAGGGCAGAAGGCATGTTCTCTTGTCTCTTGCTGTGTAATTAAATGGGAAGAGTGAGGATCCTAACACTGCCTATATTGGCATGCACTGTTATACCTACTTCTTTATAATCTTTGCACAGCTGCATTCAGCAGGGCCTACACAGCTTAAAATTGTCATCGTTTGTAAGTGTTCTTAGGTCTAATTCCAGAAGCTGAAAGTAGTAAAATGGGCAGTTAATGTGGCGGTGTCTGAGGAAATTTTTTTTGTCTAGCTTTAATTTGCAGTGCTCTTGGATTGTGTAACATGTAGTTGACCTGCATCCCATGTTACATTAATGCCTGTAATATTACATTGATGAATTCAGTTACCTGTAATAAATAACTTTTTCCAAGTTTGGGCTCTTGGGTGTCCACTGTGTGGCTTGTGGAAGGTAGAACACCTCAGTTATGAGTGTATTATTAAATGCCTAGTAAATACTGATATGTATTAAATAGATAAAGTTTTGCATTTTTTAATAAATCACCCTTAGGGAAATGTGAAAGAGAATTAATGGTAATTAAAGTATTCTAAAGAGCCATGAAGTAGACTAGCATTTTCCATTCTGCTACATTCATTCCTACTGCAGTGTTAACTCCTGTCTAAAAAAGGAGAACCTTCCCAAACAGAATATTATTAACATATAGAGATCAAAATCTACATAAGTATAAAAGTATAGATGTGTTGAAGGGGCTGGTTTATTTGCATGATAGCTGTATTTAAATCTGTGAAACAGTTTAATGTAGAGAACTGTCTTTAATTTGAAGCTAGTATCAATCACCTTCAAAGAGATCCCTAACAGGAGAATCATGGTATCATTAGCTTCTTGAGAACTGGATTTATGACTGCTTTGTTTCTAAACTGGTGTAAGACTTTTTTGATAAGCTGTTTTTTACTTTTTCTCACTTGAAGCGAGCACGAGCTGCTTCAAAAAATGTTTTATAAAGTAGTCAGTGCTTTTCTTTATCATATGATAAATTACTTCCTCATGTGATGATTTACTCCCAGAAAAACAAGCATTTTCCTGTTTTTTTCTTTATTTATGTTATTAGTGTCAGTGTGTCAGACATTTGGGTTTACTGAAATAGTCTCTGATGCTTCTTATTTCCGTCCACATCCCTTCCAATATACTTTCTTTGTTAAACAAGAAAGAGTGCAATATTATCAGCTTGTGGCAGTAATTTAACACAGGCAGATTAGTAATGCTGCTATTTCACATAAAAAAAGTAGTGACTGAAGTTGGGCTCATGCAAGTTGTATGTAGTAACTTCAGAGGTGCTTGTAAACCTTTGGTGCTTGCTGTAACAATCCATGGATACCTTGTCTTCCACACTGTTGCTTTTTTGGCCAACTGCAAAACTGAAATAATTTCTGAATTTTGCATCATGCATTCCATCTGTGTGTACCAATTATATGTTGGTCATAAAGCTACAGCTTATAAATAGAGCACATTTTAGTGCTCAATGAGTGTATTTTAATACATGGTTCATATCGATTTTCAAAATACTACTTTTGGGACGTTTGTGCAAAGTTGGTAAGAGATTTGTAATTCTAGTGGCAAGTCTAGTCTTGTACATCTAGTCTTTTAAGAATAAGACTTAACATGCTCAAGTGTTCGTATTTACTTTTTGGCCAGTTCTGTAAATTTATGTCCAGAATGTGAAGCTATTGTCCTACTGATTAGTGTCGTTGTCTGGCAGTGATTCTTTAGGTAATGCTTTAAATTATTTCCTGCAATATGTTTTTGGTTGGTAGGAATAATAGATAAATAGCAAAAACATTATGTTACCTAACATTGAATATTAAATATATTCTCTTCTAGAGAACTAGAGGACGAAAACGAAGCTTTGTGCCTGAAGAAGAAAAACCTGAGGTTGGAATATTGTGTTTTGTTTGTTTGTTTTTTTAACAGTTTCACAAAAAATTAAACTTTGGGCTGAAGTGTTACTTTCCATGCCATAATTGAAAATGTTTGCTTTCCTTCCCTCCTTTCTCCCCCATTCCTTTCTTTTTGCTGTCCGCTATGACAGGAAAGGATTCCGAGAGAAAGAAGGCAGCGGCAGTCTGTCCTGCAAAAGAAGCCCAAGTCAGAGGATTTAAGGACTGAGTGTGCTACCTGCAAAGGCACTGGAGACAATGAAAATCTAGTCAGGTAGGTTTGATACTCTCGCCTTATGAGGAGCTAAAGTCCCATCTTTATCACTCTGTTGTGATTAAAATGAAAAAAATGTACTTTAAAAAAACACAGTAAATTTCCTCCCCTTATTTAAGGGAAACATTACATCAGAAATACGGACTTGATTTACTTATTGATCTGCCAAAAACATTTATATTTTAAATAACCAAGATAATCTGTTTTTCTAAGGCAGGAGAATTAATTTGCTCTCATCAGGGTGAATGGTCAATGTTTCAGAGCAGGTCAGAAAGATAAACCAGTATTTTAACTTTATTAAAGTTACATGACCACCCTAAAAGTAATTAAATTAAAATAATTAACAGTTTTATGAGCTGAAATGTGGATTATGAGGAATTTATGTTTTTTAAAAAGTATTAATGCTACCTCTATTAATGCAGATCATGAAAGGGTTTTATAATCATGTTTCTTATCTGAAACAGAAATGAAAAAAAGACGGTTGAATGGTGTTTTAGTAGGTGCAGAAATCTAATTAAAGTGTAGAATAGCTGCTATTAAATAGCTACCGTTGACCACAACTTCTGCCAATTTTGACTTTATATCTGGCTTTGTAGCCCCTTTGCAAAGCTGTAGAAACCGTTCACAATTCTTGAAAGAAGAATCATGGACCTTATCAATCAGAAGGTGGATTTTAATTGAATCTACAGAGATTTCATTAAAATGATCTTATAAATTCAGATTTTAAAAAGTGTGTTGTATTTAGGTGCTATGTGCTTCAACCAGTTTTTTCTAGACAAGTTCTTCTGTTTAGGTCAGATATAATAGTTATTTTTAACTGTAAGGATTACTCCAAAATAAGTATTTTAATTTATTTCTAGGAGTCAGAGTTATGAGAAGTCAGAATCACTGATGATACAGGCAGGCAACACATAGCTTTAGAATCAGGATGTGTCACAGGTGCAAGATGCCTTGTACATACTCACAATAGCTGGTTTTAGTATCAATTGCAGGATATGATTTACCACAGAAGTTGATACAATTTCAAGGCTGTGTGCCAGATTGTAGTTGTATTTCCAAACTGGAGGCAGAGTGCCTGTACAAGCTCATCAGTAACTGTGTGACTCTCTTACACAGACAAGCTGCTGCTGCTGTAATCGTAGATCCTGCTCAGAACCAGGCTGTGAAATAGAGGGGGGGCATTACAGGGGTTGCTCATGCAGCTACACTGGTGAGAACTGGTGGCAGCAGGTCTTTATCTGCCCATGACAAAATAAAGGGCTTTTTAAAGCCTTATAGTTTGCAAAAAATAAAAGATGCAGGAAGACCCTTTTGTTGTCGGAAGCAAAACATGTACAGTATTTTACTATGAAAAAGGCAGTTTTCTTCTTGAGGCTTTTTCTAGAAGTGGTAAATACCTCTTTAGAGGACATAAAGGATAAGATGAGAAAATACCATGAGGATTTGTATATTTAAGTTTCAATTAAAAAATAATAGTAGAAAATTAGTGTTATGTCTTGTGTACTGCAGGAAAATATTTTAGTAGTAATTTAGATGGGCCAAAAATAAACATTCTACAATGCCAAAACCCAACAGGTTCTCTTAAAAATCATCCTCATAATTAGGCAAGAAACTGAACACTACTCCTGCATAGGAGAAGTAGTTTGTTATGTTCTAACAGTTTGTTCATAATTCTCTGCAAAATATTTCCTTAAATCTCCTTATTTTCTGTATTACTTTTTAAAAAGAGTTTAAATTTAAAACTGGCTTTTCTTCAGGTAATTCCTATAAATACCCTCAACTTTATCCAGTTTAGATTACCACTGTTTCTAAGGAGCTGTGGAGGCTTATTTTGATAATTACTAAATTATGGTAACTGCAGTCACAGATGTATAGGGGAGTGATCCACAGAGCGTTGTTATGTCAGAGAAAGTTTTCAGAAGCCTATTTTCTTTTGCTTTGTCACAAAGTGATGGGAGTGATGCTCTGCCTGCCCTGTTGATTTCTCCTGCCTGTGCCATCATGCAGGACTCCTTTGTGCTGGTAGAAATAGACTGTTTTAAATGCAAGGTTGTAGGTCTCCTTGCAAGCAAGAAATGTTTAGGAGGGAAAACAAAGTATTTTTTCAATATCTGTTTGTTTGGCACTGTCTGTTAGTAGAGCCCAAAATTTCTCAGATCTTTGTTATTGTCTTTGGTCTTCACCAAAATGTTTTGTAATTACTGGATTTAATTTTCCCTCTTTCCAACCCATCTGCAACTAAGAAAAGGGGGAATTGTGGTGAGATTTTATACTTGCAAGAGATTTTTCTGAATATGAAAGTTCATTATTAAGTTAAATATAAATATGCAACTGGTGAAACTGCAGATTTAAGGAATAATCTTGAAGGGCCTTCTGTCTTTTCCTGCCATGTGTTACCACAAACAGGTCTGGTCACATGACTTTCAGACAATCTGCTTTTAGAAATTACAGGTTTTTCTATAATTTATTTGGCCCTCACTCCAGAGTTGCTATCTGAGTAAGGATTAGAGGAAGATAAGCAATTTTTTCATATTTCAAATAATGCATCAGAAATTTATAATTTATAATAATTTATTTAGCAAGGAATCTGGAGAAAAAAATAGAATTTAACTAGTTATTACTGTGTGACTATTGAAGTTTTGTTGTTTTTTTTTTTTCTAATCTACATTTTAGGTGCTTCTGGATAGCATTGGATGGTTAAGGGATTATTTGCTACATGTTCATTGCCTGTATTTAATCTGTTGTTCTTGTGGTTTAAAATCAATAAATAAATATGGAAGGATTTTTCCTTAAAAAGTACATTTCATTCTGATGAATTATAATGCTTTACTAACTGACTGAATTATGCCATAGTGACTGTAGTGATAGAAATTAGGCTATCTTTAATTATTGCCTTTTGTCTATAACTTACTGACATGTTACTTCTATATATGCTAATAGTTGCCATATGTATGTATTACAGACATGTCAAGATAGTGCTTATTTAATCAGGGATGTCAGATAATATAGATAGGCTATTTCAGTATAGTAGCATGCACTAGAATTGGAAGTTTAGATTTTGTGGTTTTGTCCACTAGAAAGGATCAATCTTGGGATCCTTATGTGATGGCTTTTTTTTTTTTTTTTTTAGAAATTTCAATGAATTTATTTTATAAATTTTTATACATGTCTGTGTAAATTCTGTTGAACTAAGTAATACTGCAATTTTTACTTTTTACAAGAATGAGTGTTACAGTCAAGATTTACAGATGTAACAGTGAAAAGTTAATTGCCTCATTTGAGTACATGGTTTCAAAATTGAATTGCAGCTGTCATTCTAAATTAGTGAGAAAGCTAGAGCTTTAATTAGAGAAAAATGTGGATTTTGAGTATCTCTTTACTCAAATGACCTGTCATTGAGTTTTGAGAGAAATAGTAGTAAAAGATGGAGGTTTTTAAATATTTTATATTTGACACAAATAGGTTTTATACAAGACATGAAGACACAGCACTTCTTAAAAAGAGAGAAGAGTTGAGTTAAAAGGGTTATTATATTATGTGTGTTTGAAACGAAAGTATTGTGAAACCCGAGAGTACCTATAAAAATATACTGCGCAATCTTAACCAATAATCAAATATCAGAAACATTTGCTTGAAATTGAAGACATACTTTGAAATATGGGAGTTTTTAGAGCTTGATGTGAAAGGTAAATTTTCTGACAAACTCAGAAAATAATTTTAAAGGTTTTATTTTTTAGAGCTGACCTCTGCTGTTTGTTTCAGAAGGCATTTAGATATGATGCTTTTCATTTTGTGAATCTTTTGAAGTCAAATATAGTTTAGACATTCAGTAGGTTTCCTTGCGTGCTTGATCACAATCTTACATGAATTGCTTAGAATGATAGATCTTGCAGAGGAATTGCTTGATTCATGAGTACCTCCTGTTTTGTTTTTTATGATTTTGTTTCCATTAAGTTGTAATTCACAAATGCAAATCTTTAAAAATAGCTCCCCAATAGTTCTCTTTAGAACGTCACCATATTTAGTAGAAACATGGATAAAAGAAGTGTCTTTCAGGTAGTTCAATATGTAATAGGTAAAACCTGCCTTCCGTATTGTACCACTGGTACAGACAAAGTTCTTCTAGCACAGTATTACTGTATATTCAGGTAAAATAAAAAATTAGGATGAATTGTGTAGGTAATTTTAATATGTAGAACAGTTTTTTAAAGAAGTATCCACAAGCTAATCTAGTTTAATGACTTTCAAGGGAGGACTTCACTTCTAAAGAAGTAGCCTCTTCTCAAAAAATAATCCAGTTTTCAACTGCTGCTATTAAAAAAAAATAATAAAGTTTTGCTTCTGTTGTTGGCTGTAAGATGTGCTTCAATAATATTTTGGAATATAGTGCATTGGCATCTCAATAGTAGATTTGAGAAAAATCTACTGTTGAATAGAATTAGAATATTGTTCATGTATGGGCCAAAATCAGGTTAAAGAAATCTCTGAAAAACATTCAGTTTCTTCATCCAACAATTTAGAGCAAGCATATTGTAATACGTTCTTTTGTAGTTTTGTGTATTGAGTTTTTTCTGCTGTGTTGTCGGTTAAGTTAGAATTTTCTATTTCGTTTGATTTGCAGTAATTGAGGCAAAATTACGACTTCAGCATTACAGAGAGGGTAAAAAAGATGAAGGTCATGTATTTTAAAGAATAGAGAATCGAATTTGTTGAAACCATAGATTTGAACACTGGTTATAAAGTATTCAAAAGCCATAAATATGCATAGCAAATATTAAGCATGTATGTAGTATTTATTTTTAATGCATCTATTTACTAGGAAATAAGCTAAATGTAAAAGTACTTATTTTTCCCAATATACTCTCTCCCTTTTCAAGCAAGTCAAAGGTGCTGCATGTAGAGGCACTGTATCAAGGCAGGTGTGAAAGGGGAAGGTGAGGGGTAGGAAAGGAGAAAGAAGAAAACATATGCAGCGGTGTATTTACTAAACAAAAGAACTATTGAGTAAAATTGCAATAAAGTTGACATTAGTGTGAGTTATCCAGTCGTGCTATAACTGAAAATCTTTAAAATTCTGGTGCTGCAAAGATATGTTTCAAGTTTAGGATGGTAATTTATACTGTACAAAGGATTGCATGCTTAACTGCACACAGTGGTCAGCTTTAATTCTGCTTTTGGCAGAAAGTGTGTTCTAGACAGTCTCTTTTGAATCCTCTGGAGGTCTTTTCTCCAAAAAAAGTCTCTCACCAGATTTCTTTAATTGTATTTGTCTTGTATAGGTTTATCTTTGCATTTTTATTTCTTACATTTCCATGCAAAGGGGCATGCCAAACTTCAAGTTAAGGATTTCTTCCTTATTTGTTTAGCTGTTAGTTTTGAAGTTCTTCATGAACCAAAGTTTATTCCGGAACAAGTACTTTAATTATTCATTACTTTAAGTGCACTGCAACAAAATTCGCAGTCCATCGTAGTGATTTAAAGCCTGTTATTTACAGTAGAAGTTCAAGACCACTAATGCAGGGATTAATCACAAAGAAAATGTTTGTTAGTTAAGCCACAATTTGCAACAATCTTATGTTTTACAGAGGATTACAAATGCATTATTTTATTGGAATGAACTAAGAGAATGAAAGGAATTGTAACATTCAGTTGTGCAGTTTGTTTCTGCTATATAATTTACAGGGATTAATTCTGTGAGTTATCTTTTCTAATTGCTTGAGTTACATGTTAGATCATCTTTTGCATAATTCTTCATTGTATTTCCTTTCTGAAAAGTGTTTATTTTTTATTCCAGATAGCAGGATACTACATATAATGACAAATGTGCATTTTTCTTCACAGAGGACTTTATTCAAACTGAATTTGTATTGCATTTTACTGTAAAATATTACAGATTTTTCATTTTCCATAAATTCATATGCTAGGGCAGACATTAAAAAAACAACCTGTACATTGTGAAGCTCTCTTGCCAAGTACCTACAAGTTAGACATAGGTCTGCTAATGAGATTTATAGTGCTGTCATTCACGGCTTCTCTAGAAGCAGACAGCTGGGTGCATTTGGATTGGAGCTATCCAGCTACCTGAAGCTGCTCATGCCTGGAACATTTGCAAAAAAGTCCATGGCAGAGCCTTGGGTTTTCTGTTAATTAAGCATCAGTCTATTTACCTGATGCCTAGTGGATTTCTTTAGTATGCTTTTCTGTTTTTTTCCTGAAGTGAGACAGCAAATCTGAATTGAAGCCCAGATTACCTTTTCCCTTGATTGTTTTGCTGCTTAACTTGTAGGGAAATTTAAACCATCTAAAGAATAGAAGCTCAGATCTTTGGTTGCTGATTTTTTTTGTTCCATCTCTGGTTTGATTTTTTGATTCTGTGTAGTCTTGAAGGAGCTATCTTAGGGGTAGTTTGTGTAGGAGTGGCGCAAAACTGAGATTTTGGAAGTCCTGCCATGTTTAAAAGACTTGTTACCATTCAATTCTGTTATCAGAATTAAGAAATTCAGATTGGGAAATAGGGACAGGACCATCTGATGTAATTTTTCTATAAAGTTCAGTATTGAGCCTTTGTTTTGCAAAGGAGAGCAAAACTACATGAGAAGTTATCTGGCCTACCATGCTTTCTGATCAAATGCAGGTACAGCGAAGTGTGATTGCCCCTGCATGCTCTGCAGACGATTTCTTTGATTTTTTTGGGGGGGGGCTATTTAATGACATTTCCTATTAATACACTGGGAAAAAATATAAATCCTTAGAGGTATCAAGGAGAGGAAACACAGATATTTGTCTCTCTTCAGTGTTATGAAAGTTCTAAAACTCTTTTGAAGTATTATTTTGATATTTGACAAGGTTTGTTAGTGTTCCTCTTAGAAGTGAATGGGGGGGGGGCAGTGTGAACATTCCCCCATTGTTTTTCTTCACATTTTCTGGGCTGTTTTGTGATCTGTCAGTCAAACCTTTTTGAAGTTCATACTGGGCTTTGATGTGTAGAAGCTTAGTGAACAGTAGAAGTTTATACTCCTCAGGTATAAGTGTAATTGTCAGAAGTTCTTAGTATTAATATTTGAAGTATGCTGATCCAAAAAGCTTCTGTACCAGTGTTATGAATGTCAAAAGTATGCAACAAGATAACCACTTGTAAATAAGTGGATCTGTTTACAGGGTTACCTTGTTTTCCAGTAACAAAAGGAGTATTTTACCATTTTTTTATTACTGAATTTTTAATATATAGTTATCCTTTTTTTCTCTTCAGTTATAGCTGCTTGATCAGGCCTGTGCTGCAATCATAGGTTTGTAAATTACAGCTTGAAACTATATATTGCAGTTGTAATCTGTTCCTCTGACAGCTGTGTATTGCAGGATTTATTTATTATTTTTCTGATTGCCCGAGGAAATATATACACCAGAAGCCTTTGCTTTTTTTTTGTGTATTCTATAACTACTAGGATTTATAATAATTTATAAAATGAAAAAATATAACGTAGAGTTTCTTTGCTGTAGTAATGAGTGATCTCTTTAGATACAGCAGTCTCACTGAATGAGGTGCTTCATTGGAAGATTAAAGTTATTTAATGAAACAAAATGCAGATTTTGAAATTGCAGTTTGTGATGGAAGAGGGGAGACTCATGACATATCAGATGATTCCCCCGTCTCTTTACCAGTAAATAGGTTAAGACTGCAAAAATATCAATCTGGGTGGAGTCAGTAGCTTCTTATTTTTGTGGTCATACTTAAGATTTTTTTCTTACATCAAATTACATCCAGTAATTCGATCAGTTGGTGTTTGAATGTGTCACTTACACTTTCATTCTGGCCAAACTGCTTCAGTCACTTTTAAGTGTAGCCAGGTTATCGCATCAGAGTATTTGGCAGTATAGTATACTCAGAAAGCAAATGTCAAATTCATTACCAATTCTGTTGTTTTGCATTGTTGAGCTGAGCTGTTGCTACGGAAGCCTCAAGACTGAAATTTATAGTTATGAAATTTATGACCTGAGAATGTTCATGTTCAGGTATTAAAATGATATGCTAGAATACCACAGCAGGAGACAATAACTGTTTAAATGCTGTGTTGCAGAATCAGTTTTGACTTGTCACAATTAGTGTCAAATGAGCATCTGTGCAGTCAATTTTATGAATTAAATATCTCTTCACAGAACTGTAGTGTAAATTATGGACTATTTGAGTAAGAAATCCTAATATGCAAAAGAGTGTTGCTTTTACTGTTCCACATGCTTTTTTTCTTGCTTTTGTTACTGCTGCCCAATACTTTGACAAGTTTTGATCTGTAGTTAGTTAATCTGTGTGGGGTTTTGATAGTAGTTGACATGAAATTTGGGTGCAAAACTTCATCTACACTATTCAAAACTAATTTTGTCATAGAATAGTGTGAGAGTATGGGGTTTGTGTGTTTTGGGTTGTTTTGCATTACCAAAGAAGCCTGTACATGAAAAGCAGCTAGAGGTGAAGCGAGTTTAAGGATATTGAGTCACTTTTCTCAGCATTGACCAGAGTTATTCTTCACATTATTAAAATGGCATGTAGTACAAGTTTTCATTAATAAATCAGTGGAACAAAGTTGCATACAATTGTTTGCTAATTGGGGTATAATTTAAGAATTTTATATTAATTCCTTAGAGGCTGTAGATAATCTACATGTGTTTGGTATATTATTGTTCTTTTTAACTTAATTGTGCAGTAGGCTGAGGTATTGTAAAGCTTCTTACTGGAGAACATACTTTTAGTCATATAAAAATCGAAAAAGAACAATAAAAAAAAATTTGTCATAATACCTCTTCAGCATTACAGTATATTTGGTAGATTGCTTTTTTTGGCAGCACATATATAACAAGAGAAATCCAGTTATAATATTGAACTTTATTTTGAGGTAGCTGAAATAATTTACATGTAATAACATCTAAATAGAAAATTTGAGAATTGTGGTGTTAATAGCAATCTTCTTATAAAATGTCTTTGTTTTTTGAGAAAAGAAATAGAGTTGTAGGGTTTATTTCCTGTAATTTAGCATGATTATGATGTCCACTAGATTTTGTCTACTTGTCTTACCCTAATTCCGTATTAGTGTGGTCATTGAAAATACAGGTAGAATAATCCAGACTGAAGTCTATCCCTAATGTTTTATCTGTATGCAAAATTTAGGAATTTGTAAAATAGTTCTATATTTTTCATTTCTATTTCTGCCTTGTTATTAGTTTTGTTCCTTTCTTTTGCATAATTTTTAATTTTTGTGGGGTTTTTTCAGTTAATTTTTGGGTTTTTTTGATCTGTGCCATATCCAAGGTTGGATTCCGATTTTGCTTTGCCTCCAATTAGTAAAACTGGATCTCCTTTACAACAGCTGAGACTGTTAATATTACTTACACTTTGCGTCATTCCTTAACATTCTCATCTCAATGGAATTAAATTTTTGTATCTGATTTGCTTCAAGAATTTTAAAATGCTAAAGACAAGATTCTATATTAAGACAGGAATTCAGTATCACTGAATGTTTCAGATAGGACTTCTTTTCCTTATAACAACCTCATTCTTCTTCTTGAGATTTTTTCTAATCATTTATCATTGAATGGATTTTTTTAATGCTTGTTCTTTTCATTTGAAGAAGTGCTCTTGAATATTGTCTTGTGGAAATGAGAAACATGCAGTTTAAGAACTTTGCCATGCTGGTGTGAGTAAGGTAACAGATAAATAAGCCTATCTCTGATTTAATTTTGAAAAAGGCCTGGTAATTTCACTTAGTTCTGAGAAAAAAGGATGTAGAAAGGATATGCAAGAGTCAAGCACTTATGTTTTCTTCAAGGATATAAAAAAGCTCTTAGCGGAGAATACATTTCTCTTTTCCTTTTCATATCACTGGTTGTAACAATGCAAAGGTCAAGCGTAAATTAATGTGCAGTGCTTTGATTAACTAGCAGAATGCATCCCATTCCCTCCCGTTCCTTTCCTTACCCAGTTGTCAGTTAAACTAAGTACAGCAGTGCTGCTGTATTGCATGTGCACGTAGTGTTGAGGAACAGGAATGGTAAATCCCTGTAATTCTGACTTTGACATCTGATGTGCTGTTGTATTAGGAAAATAGTAAAGTGTAAGCTGACATTAGAATATGGTGTAGTAACTGACTTTTACCATTGCACGTAAACAGAGTAATTATTCTAAATCATAGCATCACTTTCAGATGGATAACCACTAAAATCACTGCACTGTGGTTTCCTGAAAATGCCACAATCCTTCAACTGCCAAATTAAGCCCAGGGAGAACAACCATCGGTAGTGCCTGCACAGTTATATAGAGGGATGAGCCCTGAACCAAATGAAAATATGTTCTGGAAGAACAGTAACCTTTCCCATGATGTGAACATTTTCCATTACATTTCTGACACAAAATGCTGTGAAATGATTTAATGTTGACATTTTGTTTTGCTGACTTTTTCCTTTCTTATTAGAAAGAAACAAGAGTTAGGTTAGGAAAGTAGAGGGAGGGTGGCCAAGCATTTGAATTTTAATACAGAAGTATCTGCTTTAAAGTCAAAACTGAAGCCATTCTAAATACACATTGTTTCTGACATTGGATTGTACAGATTCTGGGGGGAAAGTGTGCATATCTCCAGCATTGATATTGAACATCTTGCTCTGTAAGGTTAATTTATGTTACTGCTTTGCAGTAACTACATACCAAGTACGATAATTCAGTAAAGTATCCTTTCTAATTAACAATCACAGAAATCTTACACATTAGCTATACAACATAGCACATGCAGTGCACTTATTTCTGCTTGTCATTTTTGATGTATATTGCTGGAAGTGATTGTAGAAGGGAGCAAACCATGAGCAGACATGATACAATGAAAGGTCAACACTTGTCACTTGGAAAAGGATAAAATTTTATGGAGTGAGGAAATAGAAAGCAGCTCTCTATTCATGCTGTATAGGAGCTTGTCTGCATCTAAAGTAATATGTGTAAGAATACTTGGACAGAAGAATTACTTGTCTAAAGTGTGGTTCACGCACCCTTCGGCAGCTTTAGATTTTGTGTTTCAGAACTGATGAAGGGCCTTGCTTTTTTCTAGTGCAGTATACAATTTTATCTTTGAAAAACACAGCTTTTGCTTTTGTTTTCTTAAGGATGTGTGAAGTTTTCTTGGTACCTCATTTATTTTATCCTTCTTCCATCCAATTTCAATGTGTTGTGTGATGGTTGTTGTCATTGTAAGTTATTCTGTTTCCATGAGGTGACATCTAAGTATGAATAAAATATTTTACTTTGCAGTCACTGAAAATAAACATAGAATTTTGGTTGTACAGTAACTTACTTCAAAGAAAATATGCATGTTGGAATATGTTTTCTGTCACATTATTTAATGGTTGGCCAAAAAGGCATGCTGGCTTTGACAATTCAAAACAATCTTAACTTCTGGGAAGAGGACCTCAGTTTATTATAATTCGAATATTTGTAGCTAAAAGTGAAACACTAGCAAGTAACTCCTTCCTTTTCCTGAAAAATGATGCAGACAGCTGGGTTTTAAAAGTAGGGCGTGTCTTGGAAAAACTGTGGCATCTGATAGCACTTCAAGACTTCATAAAAGATTCAGCATCCTACATATGCTAAACCAGTTTTGACCAGTGGATTTTGGTTTTGGAAGGAAGCCAAATGGTAGTGATAGCCAAAGGTGAAATGGTACCAATACTTGAAGCATCACTCAGTTTTAGCCTGAGAAGACAGAAGTAAAAACAAGTATAATTCGGTGATAGTAGTGGACTGATAGTTAACTTACTAAATTCTAAAAAATAATGTTGTAATAAAGACTAAAATAATTGCAAAAATCCTAATGGCAGTAAGCTAAACAATAGAATTTGTTGGCATTTATTTGACCATAATACGTAAACAATAATTTTAGAGCTGTTTTGTACAAAGGACTATTAAAAATGAAATAGATGTTATGAAATTGTTCTGGCAGCCTTTAGCTGTTTGCTTACAATTTAATACAGCAATAAAAGCTAGCAATAGCAGCACCAAAATTGCATAGCAGAAACTTGATTATAATTTGGTAAGAAAATATTGTATGGATTAAAGTGCTCACTTCAGTGTAAACTGTGGCCAGGGTTTATCCTTGGGTTTAAAAATGCCATAAATTTGAATAGGTTTTTAAAGTGTTCTTGTTACTAAATGTCAGAGACAAATTATGTCTGGTGCTGATGTTGCTGCCTAGGGAAATAGAGGAGAGGAGTTAAATCTTCTGTTCTGTAACTATGCCTGTATTAAGTCTTCCCATGACTCAAAATAGAAGGCTCTTTGGACCTTGTGATGTGGACTTCTTATTTAAGTATTCCCATCTCTGTTCAACGATGCAGATGAATAAGACATAAAAGATAGTGGATGGGACTCATGCCTGCATTTTTGCATCTGAGAGTGTGCTCATTAGCATCAACCAAGTGTGAGCTCAAACTTGTGGTTTATGCCTGGAAAAAGGAAAATAAAATAAACAAAAAATTTCATCTCTCAACTGTCTTTATGAAATTGTGAAGTCCATTGTAATTGTGAATTCGACTCTTTATTTCCTTTGTAGGACTTTTTCTGAGGGAGCAGAATCTATATACACTTCTGAATTGTCTGTCCTTTAACTTGTATAGAAACTCAGACTACATGAGGAGGTTTGTGGAAGAATTTTATGGAACTTAAGGGTGCTTTGTAAATGCTTATTGAACTGACACTAAGTTGATGGAACAGAATATATAGCTGGTTTAATTGGCAGGAATCTTTGCAAGTCCAGAGAAATTTTTATTTGAGGACCTCAACTGGTTTTGAGACATTTAGTATATTTAAGTTCTTTTTCTATTTAAAAGATTTATATTTCTTAAAGTGTTTTGGGGAAAAGGTGAAAATGTGGAAATGCTGAAGACAGAGCTTCTGGGAAACTGAGAAAAGGAAATGAGACAAAAGAAGGGCTAAGTAGGCAGAGAGTAAATGGGTAATGAATAGAGGAGAAACCAGTTTTCAAATTCTGTAAACCTTGAAGTAGTGAATGAAGATCTGAAATTTCACTTGAAAGATGGAAGAGATCCAGTCTAGACACTGTTATGGACAGCTTCCTGGCAGTGCATATTCTGCATTAACATTTCATGATGTGAGAATTGAGAAGACGAGAAATGAAGTTACTTGAGAATGGTGCAAAATGTGAAAGAAAAAAAAATCAGCCTTGAAAAAGAACAGTTGATTTTTGAAGATGTTCAGAAAGAATGGCAAAAAGGATTCTGTAACAGCATGAGAAATTGTGATGAGGATTACCTTATTGAGCTGTTTGCTTCAGAATTGAAGACCATTTCTTAATAAATGACAGGAGAAGTGAGGAACTTTTAGATTTTTCTCCCTTGATGAAGCCTTTAACTGCCACAGCATATGAGTCCGTGGAGGGATGTTAAGAAAAGCACTTAGGGGAAAAATACTTAAAATGTCCTCTTTTGAAAGAAAATGTAATATTTTTAAGATTTTAAGTTTGCATGAGTAAAATCAGTAATGCTAGTTTTAGTAGTCCTGTTGTGTGATGTGAACAGTAATATTTATTTGAAGTTTCTCTGTTTTGGAGAGAAAATGCATGTATGGATATGTAAAAACTGCAAAAGCAGCAGTTTAATATCTGAAAATACTAGCAGATGAAGATGAAAAGAAGAAAAATTAAAGTGTTACTCTCTCATAGTAAAATTTGTTTAAATTTACATAAAAACAGCCCATCTTCTGGTACCTACTGACAGTTCTTTTAATAACACTTGCTGGGAAAAAGAGATAAGAAAACCAGTGGGTTTTTAAAACTCTAGTGGTAATCTTAGTTTTTCACATTAAAGAACAATAAGTAAACTGCAGGACTTTAATTTTCTTTCATTTTGAAAGGTTTGTCTAAATAATTTCTGCGTTTATTAAAAAAGGAATGCTTGAGATTGGAAAAGACCTCTAGAGCTGGTCTAGTCCCAGCCCCCTAATCAAAACAAGTCAGATAGAGCATGTGAGTCAGGGCAATGTCTGGCTGAGTTTTGAGTATCTCCAAGGATGGAGTCTCTGCCACATCCCTGGACAGTTTGTTCTGTTGCTTGTTCCTCCTCAGAGTGGAAAAAAAAATAAAAAAATCTTACATTTAATAATCTTTATTTCAGGTTTTTGCCTGTTGGTTCTTGTCCTTTCACTGGGCACCACTAAGAAGTCTGGCTCTCTTTCCTTCCCCTAACAGGCATTGACATAGTGAGGAGATTCCCACTGAGCCTTCTCTTCTCCAGACTAAATAATCTCAGGCTTTAGCCTATTCTTGTATGACAGACACTCCATCCCGTCATCTTCATAATCCCTTTGCTGGGTTTATTCCAGTAACTCCATTATGTTTTTTTTACTGACGAGCCCAGAATTGGACACAGTGTTCTTGGTGTGGTTCCACCAGTGCTGAATCAAAGGGAAAGGTATATTTATTGTTCATAAAAGTGAACCATTAAAAAAAAAATCTTCTATTGTATATATTAGGTAAAATTTGGTTTGTTACAGAAGAAACATCTTCCTGTAGTCAATATGGTGAGTCATTAGGAACACTAAGAATGAGAAAGTAATTTTGCTTATTAAATTCATGTCTTGGGAAAGTCATGTCATAATTGTAGTCTGCAGTTGTAGTTAGAAAGGTGAGTTCATTGAGCAGCATTCTGGAGAATTATCAGTGCTAATGCTTACAGTTTTTCTGTCAAGTTCAGATAAGACATCCACTCTTCCAATAACTTCCCCTGCTGTCTTTGAAAAGTGCATTTTTCAAATGCATTTTTAAATTCACTACATTAGAATATCACCCCAACAATAGTTTTCAGTGGTCACCTTTCAAATTATGTTAAAAGAGTTGTATCACCTAACCTGGCAGCCGACTGAGACACCTAAAAACTCACTGAACTCAACTGTGAAAGGGCTCTTTGCCAATTCTGCCAACTCCAGAAAATAATAAATAATGTCATAGCTAAAACTCCACACTTTTTCTTAGCTAAAAAGGAGTTAGAAGTGTTAGGAGGGAAGGTCTAGTGCTGTAGCACTAAAAGGATAAGGTCCCTCTTGAGGGGTGGAGAACATGAAGGCAGGATTGTCAGCCTTTAAGTTATCCTTTGCATCTCTCATGGCGGGTAGTGGAGTACCCCACGAAGAGTAGGGTAGTGGGTGCAGTTTTTACACACTAAGAGTTAAGATCCACACTCCCTTAATTCCTAGCAAAACTGGGAGTACAGGAGCTGGCTTTCTGTGGAGTGATGGAAGAGTGCTTGCAGCAAGATTTTTCTCTTCTACAGATTCTAGTTCGTTGGAGATCCTATCTGAACAGTTTGTGCCTTTGATTTCTAATCTACACCAAAACTATTGTGGCCTCTTTTTCAGACTGTAGGTAGTAGCCCGTATCTCTATATAGCGTTTTCATAATTATATCTGTATGTCCACATATGTGTCTGTGTTCCGAGTAGTCATTGTAAGTGATAGCACACATGTTAGAATGTTTTGTGCTATTTTTCATTTTGCTATTTTGTGAGACATATGCAACATTTTCATTGTTCTAACAGGCCAAAGAATCTCTTCTGTCTTGGGCACCAGATGTTTGGGGAAAATAGTGCTTCAGCTTCTGTTGGTCATAGTATGTGAGGCTTTCTGTGTCTATGTCAACAAGGAAAAAAAACCGTGGAATTAATTACAGAAGTCATTGGTGGATGAGCTAAAAAATACTTGATTTCTTTTCAGGGGCACTTTCTTATGAAAGTTTAGTTCTTCTTTTGGAATGTTAGCTTCAATTCATTTATTTCAAATTCATACTGTGATTTTTGTTTCTTTATTAGTGAAATCTAACCACTCAATTTCATCAAGAAAGATGGATGATGTGTATTCTATTCAGTGACTGTGTTATGAAATACTGACTCACAGGCAGCAAAAGGAGAAATGGTGAAATGATCAAGCAAAATGTCCATGACTGAAACTTAGCAAAGCTTGCTCTCTGGAATTTTTTAACTAGCGTTGATACAGATGACCGTTAGCTATGCTGGGCAGTGGTAATAATTGCAGTACCAGACCCCATTTTCAGTTTCTTATTACTTGTAAAACTTTAATCACTTGGACTCAGAATTCTTTATGTCTCTTGTGCATTTTTTAGGCTGGATGTTTTCAGGCGAAATTTTTAAGGTGAGATTTGAGCAAGTGTACTGTCTTGCCCAGGTGCCCCTCGCCCCGTACCTTAAAGAAGAAACATGAATTGAAGTCTTTGATCAGTAAATTGAATTTTGGCAAACACCTCCCTTTCTTTCCCAAGGACAGCAGAGAAATATATTCATGTCAATTTGATGAAATCTGGAAAAATGGAAATCTTGAAGAATATTGTGAGAGAAATATTTTCCTTATAACTATCAGAGTCATGGTATGGCAGGTTTTAGATCTTTTGTCATTGTGCTTACGGTGTTCTGTGAGCCATTTGAGTATGCTTATCCCTACAGCTGGAGTTGCTACAGGACTTGCAAGCAACAGAAATGTGATTGAGAAGAAAGATGTCAAGGACAATTATCAGTGACTGGTAATTTGAAGCCTCTTTGATCTAGGTGCAGGGTGGACAAGTGCTTCACTTGGTGAGAAGAGTAGAATGGTGCAGTGAGTGTGGAGAGGTGTGTGACCTCCCTTCTTCTGGGTCATCTTTTGTCATTCATAGGTGCAAGAAGGATGTGCAGAACTCAAGAATCCGCAGCAATCACAGTCACTTACGGTGACTGCATTTTGCTAGGCTAAGCTTCACTATGAGTATCTCGCCCAGTGCAGATGTCTGAGGCATCTTTGTTGGTCAGGAGTCTTTGGTGAGGTAAAGATATTTCAGTCTCTGCTGCTCCTTGGACCGGGCTGATCCTTATCTAGCTGAATTGCCATCCGCGGATTCTCCGCTGTATTCTCAGAGGGTTTAATGTTCATGGGTTGTTTCATTTTTTTTTCTCCAATTACTACTCTGTAGCATTTCATATCAACAGACATGATAAAGTTTTTTACTCATCTAACAGAGTTTAGCATTTGTACTATATTACATCTTCACTTGTTTTCTCCGTAAAACTAAGCCAAAGTCATGCAGATGTGATATGAAACAGGGCTTTGGGTTACAGAGAGACAAACCTTAGAACTGTGGTTGTCTGGTACAGCTCAGTACAGAGATCATGGTGGGATTGGGACTGGAGAAGGACCTGAATTTGGATGGTGAATGTGAAGAAATAGAATTGAGAGTGGTAAGGAAAAGGAAAGAGGCAGGAAAATACAGACTGTTCAAGCTTCAGGAATTGAACAAAGCTGGGCTGGTTAGAAAGACACTGAAACAAGAAAACCAAGTTGATAGTAGTCAGAGGAGGGGGGATACTGAAACTGTTTAAAGAGCCAGGGTAGTTGTGGATAGGAAGGCTCTGTGAAAAAGAGAGGTTTGCAATGGTCAAGAGAAGTCCGTGTTGCTGAAATAGGGATTGGGTGACTGGAAAATGACATCTTAGTAAATTTTCAGCTACTTCAATGTTATAGGTGGCAAAAGATATTTATTATGATTGTGAAATGACTTTTTTTTTTACTGATTTATCAAAATATTTTTAAAGCTCCTAACTGAACAAGGAACTACTTATTAAAAAAGGAAAGGGTATGACTTGCAAGCATTAATGAAAGAAACAATGCTAAAGCATAACTAGCATTACTTGCATAGTTACAGTTCCAAAGTATTTCTTTTGCATACTTAGAAACTCTTTATTCTAAATGCAGAAAAATGTTGGGTACATGACTTAATTCATCAAGTATATCGTGATTAGCAGCCCTCCATAAAAAGGCAGTTTTTTTCTGAAGTTCCATGTTTTAAGTTGTTGGAGATTTTCTTTGATGTTACATGCTGTCTTTCATCTATCTTGGCCTGTTAATTAAGGTAGTCAAATAGTTCAGAATATTTTCATTTTCCTCTGTTTTCCTCTGTTCTTAAAAATAAATAGGAAAGGAGAGGTTTCAGAAATCAGCTAATCACAGATTCAAGCACTTTGCAGTATTCTGAAATCAAATTCTTCAGCTTCTTTTTATCTATCATTTTTACTGTTTGTCTGTCATTCCAGTGGGTCAATAGAGTCACATTCTGTGTTTTCTTCTAGAGAGGAAAAAATCATGAAAAGGAACATGGGGAAAAAAAAGGTGATTCAGAATGACTGTCTATTAATATGGCAAAAGGCTAAATCTGCTCTGTAGTTCCAAAGTCATGCAGGATGCCATGCAATATTATTTCATATTTTTATCCCAAGTCAAATTCTGAAGATAGAAATTGATACAGATGGATTGTTCTAAATGCATTTAAGCCTGCTTTTAATTGCTTTTAAAAGTTGTTTCATTTCTGCCTGGACTAAAGATCTTTACATGTTGCAGAGGGAACCAGAATTAATGTGGAACTGCTCTGAATGAAAGTGCCTAACAACAGCAGAAACAAAAGTTTAGGAAAATGGTAAAACTGAATGTCAAATAGAATAATTTGATTTGCATTATACGCAGCATGGTACAGGGCATCCCTTCTCCCTACTGGTTTTGTTGTTTCGTATAGATTTTATTGCCAAGATGTGATATAATGAGGATATGTATTACAATAAAATTGGTATTTTCCTACCTACAAAGGTAGTTTCATCTCTTGATTCAGTTGAAACAAACTTCATTCTTTATCTAGACTAGGTTATTGATGTACCTGCTGAAAGTAATATTCAATAATACAGTTGTGTGGTAATGACATTGCAAAAAATCTGCATAATCTTCTACTTGACTTTCGTCATGATGAAATAATTTTCTTGAGGGTCCTTTTTTATATTATTTGAGAAAAATCTGAAGTAAGTGTATTACAAGGGACATAATGGTATTATTTCACTGAACTTTTTTAGTTCTTTTGGAAGTGATTTATTTAGCACAGAGTTTCACAAATAGAACATCTTAGTACATTGTTCTCAAACTTTTGGCATGGTCTTAAATGCTGTTAATAGATTTTTATATATAATACAATTAATCTTTGTCATTGGTTTTAAGATTTACGCATTATGTCTGAATTTTATTTGCATGCATGCATTTAGCGATAGTATAGACCAACTGTTATAACAGATGTTATAAGTAGTCTTTTCAGGAGTGCTGTACGATGCTTTTAGTATATAGCTTCATTATGGTATAATAGAAATATATTCATTGTTTATACCTATTGGTTAACTTCTGGATTCTTTTGAAAAAAAACTTACTAAATTTGGCATGCTTCAGGACTAGTTTGAAAGAAAATAATTCCTTTTCTTGTGCATTTCAGATTTATTTTATTCTTAGTCCATTTCCACTTAGAGACCTGTTATTTTTTGATTTAATACTGAAGACTGAAAATTAACTATTAAATTATAATGGAATATATGAAATGTTTGCTTTTTAAGTTCAGCTTTTCTGCATCTGTCAATCAACTTGACAAACTTGATGGCTGTTAAGCAAAGATCCAGCATTAAGATGCTTATTTTAAAATACAGGTATTTGTATGAACTGTGCAAGTGAATACATTGCATTTTCTCTACTTTTGTTTTCTTACTCTTTATTTTGTTTGTAAACGCGTCTGGGAGATTTTTCCTTAGGCTGCTTCATGTATAAAGTTTTTTATTGTGGAGTTGTAAATGTATATGAATAACACTAGGTTTCTGTGGGTTTTTTAGGGTCTTTGTTTGTGGCTTTTTGTTTGGTTTTGGTTGTTTGTTTGGGGTTTTTTGATGGCTCTTTGTAGTGTCTAGGTTTCAGTAGAATGTGAAATCACCTTTCAGGGTAAGGTCTTTAATGTGATTAATACCATAGAATTTTAAGATGGCATCAAGGGCACAGTATTTTACTATTTGTGTACAACAAGACTGATTATAAATCAGTCTCAGACACCTCTTATAAATACAGTATTGGCTTATGTACAGTCAGATACTATCTATAATAGGGCTGAGAAGGAAATTTCTTATTCCTTATGACTGACAGAAATCAACTACGAACCCAGGCACTTGGCATCACAGGATTTTATTCAACATTGTGGCTTCCCATCCTGACCACAGGATTTGGTGGTAGTGGTATGGTAATGATTTCTAATACCTGAAATGAAAGCTTTTAGAGTATCAAGAACAAATTATCATAGCTTCTTGCTTCTTTTTTCCCATACAGCTGAGGCATAAGTAACCCCTGAGCTTGCTGTGCAATTCTTTGTACTGAAAAGGTATTTGCTGATGCCTCCCCTCTAAACCTCCTAAGCTTCAGGTTGTGGCTGTGAGCCCATGTGGTGGTCACATCTAAGGGAAGTTTGGTAGCATTGTCAGCCCCAAAATCAAAGAATCACAGAATAAGCTGAGTTGGAAGGGACCCACAAGGATCATCAAGTGCAACCCCTGGCCCTGCACAGGACAGCCCCAAGAGTCACACCGTGCGCCTGAGAGCATTGTTCAAACGCTTCTTGAACTCAGACAGGGTGAGTTCTTCTTCCCTGGAGAGCCTGTTCCAGTGCCCAACCACCCTCTGGGTGAAAAACCTTTTTCTAACATGCAACCTAAACCACCCTGGTACAGCGTCAGGCCATTGCCTCAGGTCCTGTCACTGGTCACCGCAGAGAAGAGAGCAGTGCCTGCCACTCCTGTTCCCCTCACCAGGAAGTTGTAACTGCAATGGGGTCTCTCCTCTCTCTCCTCCAGGCTGAAGAGACCAAGTGACCTTAGCCACTCCTCATGTGGCTTCTCCTCAAGGCTGTTCACCATCTTTGAAGCCCTCCTTTGGACACTCTCTAGAAGTTTACTGTCCTTCTTACATTGTGTCACCCAAAACTGTCCCCAGCACTTGAGGTGAGGCCACCCCAGTGCAGAGCAGAGCAGGACAACTTCCTCCCTTGCCTGGCTGGTGATGCTGTGCCTGATGCACCAATTCTCTCTCCCCTTGGCTCCTGGGGGTACTTTGTTACTGGACAGCATCTAGAGCTCAAGCTATTGCCTTCTGCCCTTTGAGTCCAGCTGGCTTTCAACCCATTCATCCAGCCTTGTTTTTAACTTGGTAAGGAAAATGCCGTACCAGACTGATTGAAAAGCCTTATGCTGGACACATTTTGGTGTGTTACAACCATTGCTCTTCCCTTTTTCACAGAGCAATTTTGAAATACATCATTTCAAGCATGACCAGCTCTTCTACCCTTATTAAATCTTTGCTGAGTGCTATCAGTCACTTTTATGAACTTGTTGGTGGATCCTGAGAGGACATCCTCCTTCAGTCTTTCCCAGCACGGGGACAAGGCTGACCAGACCATGATTTCATGGGTGTTATTTAGTATCTTTTTTTGTTGTGCATGTCTTACCTCTTTAAGATGGGCCCATCTCAGCATTTTTCAGTTGTCAGAGTCCTGCCTTGGTTGCAGTGGTGTTTCTTAGATCTTGCAGGAGCCTGACAGAGATAACAACCATCTCTTTCAGAAACATTGAATAATTCCTATGGACTGGAATATATCCAAGTGGACTGGATCTTGCTTGTTGCTTTCCTGCTGTTGGCTGTCCTTCTCTTTCCCAAGTTACTCTGGTAGACATGTAATTCTGAGGCCAAGTTTTGCCTGTGCGTGCTGATGCATTGAGCTCAAAGTCATCACATACATAGCCCCTTCTATTTCTCTGAGCTCTGAGTAAATTTTCTGTTAAAAATCATACCCCTTTCTCTTGACAACCTTCCCTTTTGTGACAGCTTACTGCAGCATTCTGCCTAGCAGTGCCTTTGACAAGCCAAAGTTTCCTCTTCCTAAGCCATGACACAGCTTCTTGTGGTCTTCCTTATGGAGAAGTAGTAAATTCTTCTGTAATTTTTAAACCATAGCAGTGGTAAGAGATTTTACTTACCCCTCACTTTGTTCTCTGGTCTCAGTGTTCCAATAAGCTTTGAAGTTTCAGTAGTGCTCTTAATAATTTCAATCTAATTTATGAATAAAACCAGATCATAATTGATCTCTTAATCATGGCAGAAAGTGCATCACAGATTTTGACCTGAGCTATGATATACAGCAGCTTGATGAAGAGGTTCCCCATGATCTTGTTGAGACTTTGGATGGATCACAGTAGAACTGTTACAGTTTTAAGGTTTCTAGGAGTGGGAGTTTTGAGAGAAAAAAAAACCCTATAAATGTCTTGAAGAATAATTTACTTTGAAAGGAGGAAAAAAACGCCCATCTCCTTGTGTTTGATAGAGCAGCAGAGCGAGAAACCAGAATTCCTACTTTGGCTCGTTTTGTAGCGCTTGTGATAATCATGCTTAGATTTTAACATATTGAAGTCACACAGAAGGTTCTAAATGCTTCACAGATATCAATAAACTTTCAATAACTAATGGATGACTTAATGGCTTAGTATTTTCACTGAAAATAGTATGAAAACCCTGCAGTCCAGTGACTTTGCAACTCCATTAGACCCTGGTGTTGACTGTTGAGTGTTGAAACTGAAACAGTGAACTGAAATTTAGATTTCCCTATCAGAATTCCTCAATTCCCATTGATAAAGAGGCAGACCACAAAAATTACTTAATCTACTTTTCTGCAAAAATTAACAAAATAATTGTAATAGTATTATATAATAACAACTTTAGACTTTGTTATATATACAAAAACAGAAAAAAAATCCTTCACACCTTTTAAAAAAATTTTATAAGACTCTATTCAGTTTTTTTATTTCAAATCAGTATTATAATATAGTATAGTTCTGCTAGTTAAAATACTTCTCACAGTATTCCCTATAAATAATAGCAATAGCAAACAAGTTCTGTATTTGAAGAAAGTTTAGATTTTTATTTCCAATGAAGTACTTGATCTGCAAGATTAATGGCATGTTAATACATTTATATAGTACTTATGGAGTACACAGTTCTCACATGAACAATAACAGTGACAGCAAATGACAGTGCTTGTAATAAAAAGCTGTGTAATATATAAAATGTACATACTTTTATTGAGTTTATGTTTTTGACTTTGCTTTAGATGAAGTCTTAATTACTTTCTGTTTTTAGAAGAGGTAATTTTACAGGGGAGATTCTCTGTAACAATTACTGTCAACAGAACCAAAGCCCTGGGATCAGGCAGGCAAAGTAGGTGGCACTGAGGGTCAGTCATGTTTTCTCTGAAGTGTTTCTGCAGGCATGTCTGGTGTGCATGTTGCTTCAGAGACGCCTGAATGTTCCTGCTCTGATAGATTCTTGAAAGCTCTTGATACTTTGAAGTATACAGATAAGACAGAAAAAGTGAAATTGGTCAGAACTTGTAACATCTCCTGGGATGCAAAAAGTTGGGAAGGCAGTTGAGGACTGGCAGCTGATCTTTAACTCCATTTTTGTTGCTAATTAGATTATCAGAGGAAAGCTCACAGTTAATCTAATCCAGCAAGTCACATGTTTTCTTGGTCCAGCGTGTTTCGTGTGCACAGATAGCTTTAGTCTGTGATGGGTGAGTAAAAGGGCAGCTTAACTGACCTGTCAGCTACCTATTGCTGGCAACATTTATTGCCACATTCTGATTCACTTTTATTAGCATATAATGATGATTATGTTACTCATCAATACTCCTCTCAAGGCTTTGTAATTCCCCATATATATGGCGTTTTCCCCCCCTAGGTTTTATGCAGTTTTGAAATTAATTTAAATTGTGAGGTTTCTAAGTTTCTAATGATACACTTATTTTCTGTTAAAAGTGTGGAAAACCATACTTGTATTGGAAGATATGATTTCATATATACCACAACCATTTATTAATTATTATGCTTATTGCATACCAAGCAGGGTTGTTTTTTTTTTTTCTTTTGAATGTAAGTACTCAACAAAATAAGTACAGTCTAATACAGTGTAGATTAGGTTATATTGTGCAGTTGGGATTGGGAATTATTTTGCAGTGCCGTATGCCCTTGTGTTGTGCAAACCCTAACTCAGTATTTTCGGTTCATAATAATAATGATGATAAACACAATGCTCTATGATCTGTTTTTCTACCTACATAATATATATGCTAGCAGTCACAAGACTCAGTTGAATTCATGGGTTGGCATTCAGTCGAATGGTTTTTTTTTTTTGAGTGAGTACAGAGATTAAACTTGAAAATGTGCTCCTCATGCTCATTTAAAATAATAGCAGGAGGAAGGAAGAGTTTCACTTTAAGTGGAAAGGGAAAGTCACTCCTTGCAGTTAAACACTGAATCAGATAGAGACAGCTGCAGAGGCAAGATATGCATTGCAAAAAACCGATCAATTGGAATCAGTCCCATCCAAATGAAATTACATCACTCAATAACCTTCCTTTCAAGCCATTGAAATCTTCTGGCCCAAATTTCTCTTGTCAAGTCACTGAATTTTGCCAGTGATTAAAGTATCTTGAAATTGCTTTGATAACATCAGGGACCTTGTTGTGACAAGGTCTGTAAATGCAGTCATTTAAAAGAGAAAGCTGGGTTTCATGTAGAGTATTGAGCGTATTGACTGAATATTTTTTCATGGGTTCTCAGAAGCTTGTATTCACAAAGACAGTACAGAATAAAGGAAAATGACATATCCTATACAAAAGATTAAATAAAATATTGGTATCACATATGTGAAATGGTTTCATTCGGTAATAAAAGTGTAATTTTCCTTTGAAGTAGTTTGAAAATGTATTCTTGTTTTGAAGTGGGCGCAGAAGTACTTTGAGAACAGAATTCTGTAAATCAAGACAGTCAACATGTTTATGCAAGTGACCATCTCTAAAAGTCGCTATTTATGCTGCAGTGTGACAGTTATTAAAATGAAGCAGAGCTCTTCTGTTCCAGTGGTACCACAGATACTGTGATGTTTTGTCCTGCAGATAACTTTTTTACAAGTTAATCAGTGTGTATATTAGCAGATATAAATCTGTAACTGTTCAGGAAGCATTTATTAATATTTATAACTCAATCAATACTGAAAAAAATTGATGTAATTAGTGATGTCTAGAAGACACATTGCTCATCATTGTTTTGGGGTCTGGTTTGTTGGGGTTTTTTTCCCCCCTCTAAAAAGCTCACTAACTCTCATCCATGTAATAGAGCTGTTGGGTACAGATTAATTTCTGAGATGAAGAGGTGTACCTTGAGCAGCCTGAATTTTAAAAATGCGTATTACTTACCATCTTAGCTCATTAAAGTTATTTGCAAATACCCCAAGTTCCTCTTCAGGCTTAACAGATTCAACCTGATGGGAGAGTCCTAATTTTTCAGAACTGGTAAGGTGTGCTGAAGCAACTTCCTGCCTTCAGAGCCTTGAAAGATAAACTGATTTTACACTTTGGTTGCAAATGTATTTTTACTTGTGCCGAGTTAACAGCCAGAACATTGCTCTTAGAACAGGTATTTAACCTGAGGAAGGAAAGTATTGAAATGGCTAAAAAAAGGATCAAAACTCCTAACATAAGCATTACGTTTGTCTGTGATTTGCACTTTTCAGTCTGTTACACAAATGAAGAGGGTCTTTGGCCATTTCAGTAGAAAGTATTGAATTCATTTGTGCGGTTTTTTTGTCCTGTAAAGTCTTGAAAAGGAAATCTGCACATATGAGACAGCTGCCCTTTATATAATACATAAGGAAGCGGATAGCAGTCATGTGGTTAGGGAGGATAGTGAGAGAGGTTGGTGTATTTCTCCCTCCTTGTACCAAAACTTGAAGGAAACTGCTTTCATAATTACTTTTGTCCTGGATTGAAGGAGAGCTGGGAGAGAACAACTCTTCTAAAGGACCAAATATGCAGTTGAGAACTTTCATGTTGAAAGCATGTGTTATGATATATGTGATTCTTTTATCTGTCTTAATATTTGTTGCATCTACTGGTAAGAGAGGAAAGCTGCTGTTTTTATCTTGCTGTCCTTATTTCAGATTTTTGTGCTCATTAAATCCTTCTCCTAAGTCAGGCAGAAAATACAAGTTCAGCTGTTGCAGGCAGCTCTGAGTACCTCAGTCAGTAGAAATTTGAATGGATGTACAGGAATGGGAACAGTTCTTTGGTTGAGGAAGGGTTGGAAAATGGTGTGTAGGGATGGAAGAAGAGCAAAAGCACAGACTAGAACAGGAGAAATCTCAGTGCGAGACATCTCAGGACAGAAGTCAGTTATCAGATGAGTTTGGTACTGTATTGCAATAATACAATAACTACAATAATTTCAAGCTATTCTATTTATACATTCATATTCCTTTGTCTTTAACAATCTTTTGCGTGCTAGAACTGTGTTTAAACAAAGCCAGTAGTGATTCCTTAATTAATAATATTTCAAACATGAGCGGGGTGAAGATAACCCTAGAACACATAAAGGAAATGATGTAAAGTTAAATTTTTAATAGAGTAGAATTGGAAAAATCATCCAACTATTAAAAAAATTATTTCCCTTTAATATATAAATAAATACTATAATACCCTTTAAAAATTTTTTATATGTTGTCACCAATATAAATGCAATAGAAAGAAATATTATAGGAATAACTAGTAAAGGTGTAGGTTACTTACACTTCCTACTTGATGTCTGTGTTCTTACAGCCTTACCTAAAGTACTGCAAAATGTTAGGATCTTTGCTCAGTAGTTACAAGTTTCTTCTGAGAACCTTGCTTGTACTTAATTACTTTGATTTTTGAGCTTAGTAAAATTTAACTTACTAAGTTATTGGTTCAGCTGTGAAGTTGGTTTCATATATAAAAACATGTTTGCACAGATAAAATTTTTATATAAAAAAAATTTATAAATAGAAATTCGTGTATAAGTATAGTTATAAGTATATGTAGACATAAATACATGTATGTGTTTGTGAATACACATACACATATATTCATTTACTCATTTTGAGAAAGAAAAATAAAAACCCTTTGTATTTAAGGTATAGATTGCTGTATTCCTATCCAAACCTTACTAGCCCAGATGGGACAGCCTGTCACATTCTGATGACCTGACTCAAATGGTACAGGTGCAGCTACTCACATTGCTGCTGAGAGGGTAGAGGTGGCACAGAGACCTTGAGCTTATCTTGAATTGTTTCCAGTGCTACCCTTCAAGTTTCTGCATTTCAGTGTGCACCTATGTCAACCTCACCCATTCTGAGGCTGTCAGAACAAAACTAGGTGCACTCAGTAAGGGATGGGGATTGTAATAAGATGACTATTAAGTGTATTTCTATTTTACAGCTAAGCTTTTCTTCAGTTTTCTTAAGAAGTTCAGAATTGTACTGTAGAGTTGCAGTTCAGGACACCCAATTTAAAATTTTAGTCATATCTCAATTAAAAGATGAAGTGACAATTGGGAGAGGATTTATGTATGGTACTTCCTTGCTGTTCCTCTAATTCTTAGACTCAAAATCTTTATACTCAAAACTAAAATTCGGTTACAAAGAATTGCTCAAACATGTGGCAACATGATGGCACCTGTTCATCAGACTGTTATATTTTATCAAAGTATGGCTGCAGTTTCGTTTTTATTTACAATTCTGCTTAAATACATTTCAAAGTAAAAAAAAACTCCACCAAGTGTGGTGATGGAGACTTTATATCAGTCTGTCTTTCAAAATGTATGTGAACAGCTTAAAGACAGCATGGATGTTTTTCTGCTTAAAATCTGACAAAGCTGTAAGTTATATTGATTTGCTGTATGGCAAGAAGTTTAAAGACTTTAAATGTAGAGAAACAGCACTTTAAGTTGTACTGATTTTTAAAAAAGCATCATTGAAAAGTATGTATGTCATGAGTGTCAAAAGACAGGAAGTGCAAGTAGGAAAAGAAAAAGCTGTGAAGACTTTGGAATTATTGGCTCAAAGAAGTGACTAAAGTTTTTGATGTACTGAATTACTACAATCATTATGAAAGAAACCCTCCTTTACTTAGTCCTTCCTAAATCCTAAAACTTGTTTTCTTTGAAATGCTATTCTATAAAACAAGCATTGTAAGGTACCCATGTTGTTTGTGCTTGCAGTCAATCCCATAGCTGCATTTCTGTGGATTTCAAATCTGAGCAAAATGCTAGCTTCACAATGAAGCCTACTTGTATTAAATTGTTGCTTTTATGATTTAAAAAAAAAAAAGAAAATTATCTTCTCTGATCTTTTCTGTCTTGTGATGGACTGCCTTTGTTCTTTGAGCTGTATTGAGAAAAAGTTAAAAGGATGCTGTACTTAGTTTAATGCTTTGACTCTTAGAGACTCTTGAAAGTTTGGTGTGGATGTCTAACTATTTGGATCTGAGCATACACGTTGCATAATTTTAGTGTGATGTTAAAATGTTTCATAAGACAGAGGAGAGCTGCTGTGATCTTTCAATGTTAATACTTTTTTCTTATCACTTTACTGTGTAGATACCCTTCATGAGACACAACTCTGCCACAACTCATCCTCGGAGGCAATCGTGGAAACCTTTTATAATAGGATTTTTAAATGTGGATAAAGCTCTCAATAGAATACCTAAAGTAAAGGAGAACAGCTACCTTGCCTCAACTATAAGCTTCCTATGACAAAACATTGAGTTTGCTTGTCAGGCTTGGATAGAATGTAATTGATTGGTTTGTTATTTGGACTGACAAGGTAGTTAATTTGCCTGCCTTTTTTTGCACTAATCAGGAACATTTTGTATGTGCATCGTTGAAAAATCCCGGATAAATGTCTTGTCAGGATTGTCCTATTAAGTAATGTCTCTTTCCCCTGTGCTTTGTTGGCAAATGATGTTATACAATGCTTGGATTCACTGAAGAGTGACAGAAACCTGTGGGACTTAAATATTGTGTGTTCCTCTATGGTGATACTGAAAGAAATAAGCAACGGTTTGCCATCCGCCTGCCACTCTACTTATATACAGTTTAATAAGAACATTTCTATATGAACACTGTGTTGTACATAGACCTTACTGTAAAAAGGATTGTTTCCTAAAAAAATAAATGTTCAGAGATAATGAGACCTGTAAAACACTTGAGACTTACTATTCTGAAGGAATAGATTTGCCATGGAAAAATTGATTTTATGCTTATTAGTATGAACTAATTGTTCCTGACTCCAGACACTTGAGTTAATAGAACGATACCTATACTTCTTTCTGAAAAAAAATTTAAAAAATAAGAAAAAATTGAGTGTATACAAACATTTGTTTTATTTGGCTTACTTCTCTGGCAGTGTTCAGGACAAGCTTATCTCCTCCCAATACAAACACGAAATTGTTTTGTAAGTTGGGGAAGGAATGAAGAACTGATCACACAGCGTGACAGCTGAGATCTTCGTCTCCGTCCATATATATCCTGGTAGATGCACAGATAGTATTTTGATCTTCAAATGGTACAGATCCAGTTCTTAAATCTACAGTATCAGAGTGCTGACATCTTCATCGTTTTCATCTTGACCTTGCTCGGGAAAATTCTTCTCAAATGCAATCACACTTGTAACTTTATGATCTATAATCTTTGAATTTCTTGAGATATGGTGGGTTTGTCATCTATCAAGGCACGTTTCCATTTGAAAGTATTTTTTAAAAAGGAATTAAATGCTGTAATAAGTAATAGGAGAATATACAAATTTATGTATACTTATCTACAAGTCATACCTTACCAGGGCATTTCATGTTTGAATATTATATTAAATAAAATTAACCTGATGTCTAACACGTCGTTTTATTTTAAAAAGGGGGTGGGAGAATCACATAGTTAAGATTTTTGTTGGAACTATCAGAAATGCTTATCATTCTGTATTGGCAAGGCACACAAAGACACCTTAAAAATAAATTTGTGCTAGGAAGTAGATGCTAATGAAGGAATTTGATCTTTAAGGATCCATTTATCCTTTTTAGGAAGAAAAGACTCAAGTTAATTGACCACTTGTGCAGTATTCTGAAAGCAAAAAGTTGTGTCCAAATGCTGTGTAAGCAAGGGAGGGAAAAAAGGTGTTTGCCCATACATCATGCTGAGCTTAGGAAGAAAAAAGAAAAAGAGTAATGTTTACTGTGATTTATGATCACTTACTAAACTGGCATGGTCTAGGTATTGTGGATAGGAGAGAATGATCAATGTAACATATCTTGGCTTTAGTAGGACTTCTAAAATGCTTGTGTGTGACAAATTCTTTTAAATGAGTTAGAGATTCTGTTAGTTAAGCTGCAATAAAATATGTAGCTGATTGGGAAAGTAAACCAGCTACCATGGACTCACTGTCAAATGATACTCAGCTCACTGGGTTCCACTTAAGCTCTCCTAGATTCAGTATTACTATATTAATTTTCGTTTTAGTGTTAGTACTGAAATAAAGTATTTGGTTACATTTGCAGGTGATGACAGTAGGATATGAGGGACTACAGTGTTAGAATTAAAAAGGAAATTTTAAAGCATTCAGAAAAAGCATGCAGTGCAGGAATGGAAAAGGCAAATCACTGTTGAGTGAATGAGTATGATACCAAGAGTAACTTCAGAAAAAAAGAAATTGTGGGGGACTGTGGATCAGAGATCACAGAGCGTGGATCAAACTGATCATACCTGCTACATACAAAGAGATGTGTGACATTTAACACATTGCAGTATTCCTCCTGGATATTCAGAAGACCAGTGTCTCACCCTTTGAAAAGCCTCAGCTAGCATATCCTGTCCACTTTGGCAAGCAGAGAAGGTCCAAAGCAAACTGAATTGGATGATAAGAAGACCATGGGAGACATGAACAAAAAAACGCTTAAAATGGCCATATTTCTTTAATATAGTGAAGAAGGGAAATCTGTTGAAAAAGCTTAAATTAATATAATGATGATAATGACAGAAGTTGCTATAAACAAGGAAAAAAACGTTCTTCAAAGCTGGTGAGACAAAAATATGGTAAATGGTAGTGAGATGATCCTAGCCAGTGTAAAGTTTTTTTTCTACCAGTAGGAATACTTGCACTAGGGATGTTTGTTGGGGAAGTTCAGTAATCTCTGCTATTGGAAGACTTTAAGGACAGACTAATGTGTGTTAAATACAGTTTCAAATATTGTTGATATTCCCCTGGGCATGCTTGAAATCCTAAGGTGAATTCCTGCTGTATTTTTTATGTTTCTCGCTAGTACAGCTTCCTTGTAGAATTTGTAGAATTTTGTTCTCCCTCTCTCTCTCTCTCTCCCATATCATTATGGAAAGCCAGGTGCTAACACTTGATGTTTCACCTTTTGAAAAATGTTTGATGGCAATATTCAAAACTATAATGGACTTCTCTAGTAGTTCATAAACAGTACACCATTCAGTAGAGTTAATAGTCTGAACACCTGAGACTGGCACTGTAGATGCAATCATGTATTACGAGTAGAATGTACTTCGAGAAACGTATGCAGCATTTGGTAATAGCTTCTTAAATTTTACACTTTTCAATTTGTCGAAGGACTTTTTCAGTGTCAGTAATTGGTGTAGCATTATCTTAATGCATGTCTTAGAGTCATTGTCTTCACAGAAATTCTTAGTTTAAACATTAAAATACTGTAAATAGAAATTCTATATGGTAGCTGTATATTAACAAAAGTAAACACATCTGAAATAATGTTCATATTATATTCCACTTGTATATGTGAGCCATTACTGAATTTTGCAAACTAATTTAACAAAGCCATGTGCTGTGTAGTTTTGCAGTACTATGAGAGAGAAAAGTGAACAGTTCTTGCTGAAAGAAAGCTGTTCACGTACACGTATAGTAAATAAAGTTTCTTTTCAGCATTTTTGGATTTCATTGAGTACATGCAAACTTGAGTTTCATAAAGCAAATGATTTGTAGACCATTCAGAAAAAATCTAGATTAGATAGAAATGACATATAACAATAGCCCTTTCAGATTCTTCCTTACCCATGAATAACCAGTGTTAGGTTTTTGGATATGAGGGGGTGTTTGATTTAGTATTAAAATCATTATTTTAATCAGTTAAATGAGTTAGGTGGTAATTTTGGGTTTAGCGTAATAAATTTGGCTACACAGACGTCTGCCAGATTAATGCTTATTTTCTTTTGCTATTTTGTTGTGTAATTGATAGACACTACTTCTTTTTATTAATGCCCTTGAGATTGGACAGGAATCTAAGTAAGCAGGAGATTAGACAGTTTCCTGTATCCAAAACCACAGAGGTACCTTTTCATGAAACTACTGTTAGGTGAAGATCAATAAGCTCATCATGCTCTGTCAGGCTGTATTTCCATCTTGCCCATACACCATCTTCAACAGTAGTAGATAGATATGAAACACAGAATGCAATAATCATCCCTCATCTGGTATTATCTCTCACCTTTCAGCAGTAGTCATGTCCTTCTCTCTTCCAAGCATAACAGAAGAGAGTAATAGTCTACTCTGTCACCTACCATTTTAAAGTATGTAACTCAGAGACCTCCTTTTGTGTACTTGCATTGTACCTGGCATAATAGAAATTAGAATGTGACTTTTAATCACTTAATGTAATCCCATAGCATTATCCTTCCCAGAAAGAGTATTTCATTTACCTAAATCAAAATGATGAAAATATTAGAAACCAGAAAGGTGTAGGTTGGAGAAGTCTCTAGAGGACATCTGTTCCCACTGGTCAGTATAGGATTGGCCGCAAAGTTAGCTCTAACTTTGAAAGTAAGTTCCTTAGAGTTTTATCTGGTTGAACTTTCAGCATCTGTGAAGCTAGAGAGCCTTTCAGGATAACAAGTACCTGTGTGTGAAGAGGCTGTATAGTTGGGCTGTATCCTGATTTGTAATCAATAATAAATGCATCTGCAGTCATATAAGAATTTTAGTGCTGAAATGTGTCACACCTGGTGGTAAAGTCATCTAAAACTTGATTGGCCTATGGGAGAAGACTTATTAAAACTCTTCTGTAGAACAGAAACTGCAAGATGACCATCCATTTTTAGTTGATATGCCACTTATAGGCAAGGGAAAACGTGTAGCAATCAGCAAGAGGAGAACCAGCTTTTTCCGTTTTATAACTAATAAGGTTTTATTATTTTGACTATTTTTTGCCTAAAAGCAAAGGAGTTGGTAAGAATCTAGATCGTAGATTTCAGAGTCTAAATATAGCACTGCATCACTTCTGGCTTGTGTTAGACCTGTGACATATCACAGCAAAATGAAAATAATTTGTTTTGGAATTCATGGGGCTGAGTTGGAGAGTTGGTGTAGAATGGTAGGGTAAGATACAAAGTCATACCTTTATTTTCACTTTGTTTAAAGAAATGTCAGAAGCAAAAGATAAGGAGAGTGTTGTCCACATTTTCTATAATGAAAGCATACTATAGTTTTGGGTTCCTCCCTCAGTAACTAGAATAAACGTACTTTTTGGACAGCATTAATAACAGTACACTAAATAGATGACTATACAGTTATTTCACCATTAGATCTTGAATTTTACTTTTTAAATAAGGGCACAGAAAAGTGCCTTCTTTGATGTGACACGTAAGAGTTGCTGCTACAACCTATTCCATGGTATTCATTCATATGATTTAGAATTTATCACTCCTGTGGTCTTGTTGCAGTGAGGTATGACAGGGGCACTCCTCAGCTGCTCCAGGCCAATGTCAGTCGTTTTGAGCTACATCAATTTACTCTGGGCTTTTGGGAATGCTTACGTGGTCCTTTCCATTGGATATATCATACAGCCCTTTCCATTGGATATATCATACAGCTGCTAGTAAGAAACCAAGTGTTGACAGTGACTTAGCGGTCATGGCTGGTTTTAAGTTGTTCATCTGAAATCAAGAATTTGCTGCAATTTAAAATGAACCCCCAAGCACATCTCTCTGTTTGCAGTTCCAGAGTGACTCAGCACTTGGACACTGAGGGATTAAAGGGGAAGGACATCAGTGCCTGAGAAGAACCCCCTGTTCCTCAGATGTCTCTTCCTCAGGTGCTATAAGAGCCTTTAGTCAGAAATGGGCTCCAAAACAAGCCAACAAGGGAAGATGCTTATCAGTAGTTAAATCTACACAGGTGCAGGAGTAGCCATTGTGTTGCATCCCCCCAGCAAGTGGGTGCATGTACACACACCCATCCCACTGCAGTTCCCTTAGAGGTTAAAAATTCTGGATTAGCTTCTAATTTTGTTCTAATTCTGAGTTTATCAGAGTAAGGCTTATATTACAGATTCTCTACGTTTAATGGTGGTGATGGTTTGTTAATATATATCAATGTTTTATATCTTTTTATTCCATTAAAGTAAATCTTTCCAAGCTGTTGTGACAAATAGGGAGTAGTATATATATTTTGCAATATTGTATTTTGTTCACCATGGTACCTTTTGGTGTGACACTGCAGGCAGTGTGCAATGATGCGTACGTGAGTGAGATTTTCTGTAGTCTCTGAAGCATATTTGGAAACTTGTGTTTAAAGATTAGCTTATTAATGTTGTGTTTCAGAGACATGTAGGTAATTACTTTTACAGCTATAGATGGGTGATGCTGTCTCGTGAATGCAAAATAGGTTTCTTTGCTCTGGCTGAATCAGCTCTTTGTGGTTTTCGATGGTATTAACCAGTGACTTAAAAATGTGCCGGTGCCGGGTGGGTTTTGCATTCACTGCTCCTCTGTAAAAGCACAGGTCTTTTTCCCCAGTGCTTGCAGGAAGACTTCTGCAGGCCAACTGATAAGACTCCCTCCTGTGCAGGTAGATGCAATGTAATGAAATTGGATGTGTGTGCTGAGCTTTGTAAATAAAATGAGATTGACCCCAGCCATTATCTCATTTATCTCATTTACATTGTAAAATCAGTATCTACACTATTGATTAGAGCATAATTAGTTAATTATGAACATGAAAATGCAGAGTTATGTAGGGCTTGAACACAGCCAGCTGTACTACTAAAAAAACTAATAAAAACAATCCAAGGGCAAGAGCAGATGGAGATCACTCTATTAAAGAACAAAGCAGACATATTTCAGGTATGGAAATGCCTAATCAAGCTTTCTTGCTGTGAAGATACAGCTGACCTGCGTTCTGTACTTCTATAAGTAAAAAAATGTTTTATTATTTTTTAACTTATTAACCTAACTACTTCAGAATTAACCTTTCTTCTTCACACTCCATTTTTTCCACATATAGTGGGCATATATCTATCCTCATTAATTGCTGGAATGAGGAAGACAGTGATTTCTAATTTTGATGTATAAAGTAATTTCAGACTTGTTATAACATTAATAGTAAGCAATTACCTGTCAGTTAGAGGTAGCTTAGGAGATTAGGTTAGCTTGGTTTTGTGTGGAGCTCTGCTTTTATTTCCACAGTTTTCAGTACAGCAGCTAACCAGGCTGCTGAAGATGGCCAACCACTTAATTTCATTTGTAAATTATGTGCTTAACCACAAAAGTAGTTACCCACAAATAGCAGCAGGAGAACATATTTGCTAGTTTAGGGACTGTTGTGAACATATGACCTTGAATGCACATGGGTAAAAATTTCAACAACCTTTAATATGGAGGAAGTGGCTTCTTTCCCTTTCCCCCCATCCCAACAGTTTTGTTTGTGCTATTAAGCCATCTTCAGGACGGGAGCAGATGATACTTGTAAATGACAGTGCCATGTGACTCCTTTGCTCTGTGAATGTCCATTTACCAAAAGGCTGCGAGACTGTCAGCATGACATCTTTTGTGACCTAACAATTTCATTCTCTAGAATTAAGTTGAAAGTTCTCTGTATTTTGTGTCTTTCTTATTTTCTGAATGTTACAGTGGGATTTCTATCATTTTTATGTTGCTAGACAAAAAAACACAACTAATAGTATACACTTGAGGGATTAATTCTGTTTTATTAATGCTATTTTAACTTCAGTGCAAGGTTTTATTTTGGAATTAGGAATTAAGAATGCCAGTTTTGTTTTATGCGCTGTGACGTGTATAAGCCTCACATTTTGTCCTCAGTCAGTCTCAGCAGATGATTATTTCCAGACAGCATGGGCATCATCTTTAACCAAGGTACAGTGTGTATTTGTCCACTTTCCCAGCATCATGCTCTGGGAACTTCAGAATCAGTGAATTTCTGTTCCCCATTACAGAGATCATATTCCAATAAAAAGCAGTAGGAAGCAAGCATTTAAAAATATTTGGTATAGTTTCATTTTTATCACCATGCAGCTTTTTATGTTTTGATACATGAAAATATGCTTCTGTTATTTGCATTTCCTCAGCTGTGCAGATGAAGATAGAAGCTATTAGTATCTGAAAACTTCCATATAGATATTTTTAACTCATTCTAGAAAAATGCAATTTTTCTTCTACCAAACTAAATGCTCTGAAGTGATAAAAATTAATGACAATAAATATTAAAAACATTGAGCTTTAGAATGGTGCCTCAAGAGCCATATTTAATTTCACAATGTTGTGGTTATTTCAAACCAGCTTTGTGAACTCCCTCAGCGTATTCTGAGTAAACATGGCTGAAAGTGCAGTCAGGAAGTACCACATTCTGGATACAAAATGGTAAAAATGTGAGAAGACATGCCAAATTGTAATTTTAAAGGGGAAACTTTTTTTTTAACATAGAAATTTATAAAGCCATTACTTCATTAAAAAAAAATCTAAATCAACACTGTTTAAATCAGATGTAGATTTTAGGATTAAACTCTGAAAGTATTCTAAATCAGTCAGAAATATTTATTTTCTGTTACTTATGAGGATCCTGAATACAGGAAGGGGGTTCTGATAAGCACTTATCAAGTGCAAGCTGTTACATGCATAAGATTGCAGCTGTAGAAATAGGTTAGTAAAAATATACTCCTTTACAGATGAGAACATTGAGGTTCAAAGTAGGCTTAATCTTTTGCTGGAGGTCACATACACTGTTGGGATTTAGGAGTGTGACCTATCCCATCTCCCACTCTCAACCTTTTTATTATATTAATATACCTCTCATAGGAAGTCAAGATGCATATATTCCTGATTTGAAGTAATATATTTCTACATTAGAACTCTTCGGTCTTTAAAAACTGAGAATTGTTTTCTCTTTTAAGTGTTTTCTTTGTCCTGGAGTTAGACTGAGTCACTGCTATGCAATCCTAAGGATATATATTGCAATATGGTATATCCCCAATTTAAAAAATATCAAAACCATGTCAGTCCAGTGTTGCCTCCTGTGAATAGTCAGATTATTGGTTTTAATTTCTCTTTAGTGGAAAACACTACCTGCCATACCCTTGCCAGTGCTCGTGTTACCTGTGACTCCTAGCAAGCACAGCCTTGGCAGCAAGGACAGAAGTATTTACTTAGGTTAAACAATCATAATCAGAAAACAGTGTTTTCTTTTTATTTGGAGACTAATCCTTGGAGAAGTAACATGAACATTTTGTACTGCTAACACAGCAGTATGTTCTGTCAGTTGAATCCTCTTTCTGCAATACACTGTCTATTCTGTGTTGATAAATTATATCCCTCTGTCTTTGATCTGATGATGCCTGTGCTATGGTATTACTGCAGTTTTTGGATGTGTTTGTATTTGCACATACTGTAGAGGAGACAATGAGTGGGCAGGAAAGCAGAGAAAGAGAGTGTAGAGGATTTCTTTAAAATTTTGATTTTTAAACATTTACTCTCTCTTCTATTTTTGGATCATTTATATTGGCTTTAATTCAGAGTTTAAGAGTGTTTGATGAAGAGACTGTTGCAAAGTAAATTTGACAAAAGCTTTCCTTTTCACACAAAGGCATACAGGGCAATATGCAAATAAGGAGATATTCAGAAGGGTATATGAAAATCTCTGTTATTTGCTTTGAAAAAAATCTCTTTCTCAGTTTGAGCATATTACTGTACTGATTTTAAAATCCTTTCATGAAACACTTGTTCTACTGTAGCATTTTTTCTATGCTGGTACATTAAAAGTAGGTTAACAATAGCTATGCCTTATGTTTTGAGCTTTTTATGTGGACCATGCATAGTACAAAACACTAATGAAAGGTTTATTAAAGAACATCAATTTGTTGTGTGTACACAGAGCACTTTTATAAGTAAAAGATTACAGTGAAATCCTTTTAAATTAATGCCGCTTTCCAGAAAACTTGATGTGACTGAGAAAATATTTTGTGCATTTATCAACCACATAGTCACGGTGTAAAAAATATAATTCATAGCTGTAAATTATACCTGAGTTATTGAATACATGAGTGAATTTTTTACAAAGCTTTTCTTGAAGAATTATGTGTGCAAAATAGTGTCCTAATACTATGAAAAAATATTGTCACTGTCTAAAAAGTCAGTATTTCAGAAAAAAAGGGCAGTGAATGACACTGAACTATCTAAAAACTTAAGCAATTTTTTTGTTAATTTGCAAGTCTTTGAAATGTTGTTATTTATATAAGATGATGACAAAGGTGGTATATGAGTGTCTGCAGCAGAATATTCCAGATTAAGCAGAACCTTCTTGAAGTGGCTGTTTAAAATTACCCCTTTTAGAAAATTGATTTTCTTTATTATGGTAATGGATCGGGAAATCTTCTGCTGAGAATTGCAGGGAAGTTTCATCTAAAATAGTACAGAAGTACCATTTAATATAAATATATGTTTTGTTTTTCCCTTTCAGGTGTGATGAATGCAGGCTTTGCTACCATTTTGGCTGTCTAGACCCTCCCTTGAAAAAGTCTCCTAAACAGACTGGCTATGGATGGATTTGTCAGGAATGTGACTCTACATCCTCCAAAGTAAGTTAATTCACCTTGAAAATAGTTGTAGTATTCTGGTTTTAGGAATTTTACTTAGTGTCTGAAGTTTTTGATGAAATGCTATGCATAGGTTTGCTCTGGAAAAGAGTAGAAGGCCATAAAATAAAGATTTCCAATTCTCTGTAAAATAGGTATATAAAAAAAAAGTGTCTGCAAAACTGAAATATTCTTAATCAATAAAGAGAATTTTACTATCGCAGTTAAATGCTTGTTTTTCACATTGGGTTCTCTCTGAGAGAGGTGTGAGTACAGATATCAGCATTGTATCAGCATTGGCAATATTGCCAAGAAAAAGTATTTCTGGAGTACTACAGAATACAAACCTCTAAGGACAGAGATAGAAAATGCTTATGTTTTCTAAACAAAGGAAGATTATTTGAATTACTAAACCTGTTTCTTTCACTGAAAATTAATATGAAGGTTATGAATACTTTATATTGATTGTCATGCCTTGATCAAATGTAACACTGTAAAACTAGAAGTACGTTTTTGACATGGATTAGCTCTTTAATAACATTGAGTCTAATAGTATTTTTCTATAGTACCGACTTTTCCAAAAATAAAGATTTTGATTCTTTTTTTGTCTGCACAGAAACTTTAGCGCTGGCATTCTTTTCTATCATCACCATAATCTCTGAAGAGACACTTTACGATTGATTTTCAGAATTGGATTTATAACTACATCTGATACCTCAGTGTAAAAATAAACGGGTATTCTAAAAGTCTTCAAGATTTTACAGGCTACTGCCACTTGCTTTGTATTTCACAGAATCTTTTCCTTGGAAAGTGTGTGTTTGGATACACAGGAACACAGCTGTGATGAGATGTTCTCATGTAACCTGTTTGCATACTTCGATACTTGAACTCTTTAAAGCTTTTACATTTAAGATTAGCAGATACAAAATGTTCAGGGAGTGGTATCATTTTTTGGCATGCTAGTGTCCCTTTCCAATTGGAAAATATATTATTCAGTTTCCCCCTGGAGGATTAATCAAATTGTTCTTTTGTAAGGAGGTGCAGAGACAGGCGTTGGAAATTAGCTCCCCACCACAGTTTGGACATCAAGCAATCTTTCTTGAATACCACTTAAATGCAAGAGACATTCCAAGAGTGAATTAAAATTGTTATTGAATTTCTGTCACCTGCTTAAACTAAAACAGGGTCCTGATAACATGAGTTAAAATCTTGTGTCTCTTGTATTCTTGACTTCCAAGTAAACAGAAAAATCCAAGGGTTTATAATTTCTAGTTGTGTTTTCCTGGAGATTAGCACATTGTGTATCAGGTACAATTTTTTAGATGTTTTATCAGGTAAATTAATTATTATGGACCTCACTTCATGCAGGGTATGTATTAGTTTTAAGGTGTGTTGAAAAATGCAATGTTTTGCAGAGTAAGCAAAATTTATCTGTAGAATGATTATATATTTTGTGTTATCTTAGGGATTAATACAAATTCTTTAAATGTCCTTGTTTCTTATTTTCATTCATAAAGATTTTTAATGAGTAAATTTTAAAAAAGTCTCTTGCACTTTCAAGTACAGGCAATTTGAATTGCATTTGAGTGAATATGTAACAAATATGAAAGATACTGAAAAATTGTCTTGTGGTGACTCCTTGTGGTTTTGTTTAGTCACTTTCACATAGCTTTTCCAGAGAGCTGTGCAGAGAAGTTTCTCTGATAAAGCTGTATTGCCCTCTGTGTTCCTCAAAGCCTTTTTTGGTAGCTTTTTTCTGTTCTATACTCTGCAGTGTAACAAATTCAAGAAATAAGGTGTTGAGTTAAACTCCTTTCAGCCTTAATATGAACCTATTCTTTAAAGGATTATGACTTTGTTTTGTACTTCATAATTTCCAAATTCTTTGTTCTGTGTGGCTTTAGGATTGTATATTATATATCTGTGATTTTTCACAGCCAGGAAGAGCTGATATGATAAGGCTTTTTCTACCCCTCCCGAGAGGAGGTGGTCACTAAAATGTGTGCTTTGAGCTGGGAAGTGAACAAGCGTAGAGAAAGTTGGGTCATTTGCTGCACTCTGCATGACCTGTGGATGAATTGCAAGCCTGAGCCACCAGCGATTTCAGTCTCTCAGTCACTCACTGCATCCAATTTTTGATGTGTCACAGGGAAGTTTCTAGTATGGATTATAGCACCAAAAGGCCATTGAATTTCCTGCCTTGGCCAAGGAGGCTATTGCTTAGTTTTCATTCTTTTGACTTTGTTCATCTGTTTTGATCCAGTTTAAATCATTGTTACAATACACATTTTAAAATTCCCCAACAATATATCTTCATTAGCACTATAAGGCCTTGAAAATAATTGGTAGGTAAATTACACTATTTCAATGACAAGAAACATCATAGTGCTGAGCATATAATGGCTGTAAGTTTTTACTTCTAATTATGAAATTCAATTTTAGATGTTTAGGAAAAGTTGCATTCTGCTGACAGCGAATAATGCTATTTTCTTTTCAGATTTTGCCAAGCACTTGCAGGTGTCAGCAGTACAAGGGATGTAATTTAGCAGTAATAAACATATGATTTAAATTGTTATCTAGCACAAATGTTGGACATGCTACTTCCATTTTGCTCATCCTAGTCACAGGACTCTCCATCAACTGTGTCAGTTTTTCCACCAGTGTAACGTATTCCCATATTACCCTGCCTGTCAAATAATAGACAGACAGTGACTTTGCTGTAGGGCATGAGGGCAACAGCATCTCTGCTGGTAATACTTGCTGTCACTTCTTTGGAACGGGTGATGCTCACTACTGAGGTCTGACAAGCTCTCTCATCTTAAAAACATTGTAGATTTTGTTGCATCACATGAAAGCTGAAATAAACCTATAAGGTCTCCATTTCTATAACACTGTCCATCCAGCCTGCAAAAGGATTATGGTGCACTTTCAGGACTGCCAAACAGTACTATAAATCATGATTTTCCTGATACTTTTTATTAGTGGCGTTCAGGCTTAATATAGAAACTTAATTCAGCTTCTTTTAGTTGAATTTTAGAAAGATAAAATAAGTAAAGCATAAACCAAATTATTCAATATCATGACATGATAATGTTTAGTAGAAATAAATGTGGCCTGACTACTTTTTCATTATATACAATAAGATCTCACTATGAGGTCTCTGTATTATTAGATGTGGACTTCTTTCTGTTGCTTTCCAGTGAAAAAATACTGTTTGAAATATCTCCTCCAGTTTTACTATTTTGCAAGGACCAAGGCAGTAAGGAGTTTAAACATCTTATCATGGTGGTTACACTGAACATGCTAGTTAGGTTTCTATCTGCTCGTCTTTGCATACAATCTGTTTTGCAAAACACTGCAGAGTGTACATGTCAGGTCATTGTTTGAGTGCTGCAAGATCAGCTGCCTCATCTCTAGCCTTCTGTTTAGTTTCCTTTCATTCCATGTCTTTACTGTACTGCATTTTTTCAGTGGAAATAAATTGTCAGTATATATGTCAGCATGGAATTCTCATCTAAACCCCACAGGAAATATTTTCTTGAAATACAAATATACAACACACCAACCCTGGCAAGTAATATATTTTTGTACACATTTTGTGTTGGAAAGAAATCATAGATGATTTTGCTGATTAGCCAAGTGGAAGCATTTCTTTGGGTGTATTTTGCTTTCACACAGTGAATATGCAAATGTATTTGGACACTGTAATATTACATTATTGAATATAATGTTAGAAATAATATTTTAAGTTGAAAATATTTTTTAAAATCTAAAATGTATTTCAAACCTTTAAATTTGGAATTTGGTCAGATGAAAAGAAAGAAGTGCACAATTCAATCGCTGTAGTCCATGGAATTTTGTTCTAGTCAGAAATAAAGTTGGTGGTTAAGAAGGCTTGTGAGGAGTGCAGAAGTGTCTGATCTACTCCTGAGTTGATCAAGCAACAATCTCATGGTTTATGGAATTTCATCTTTTTCATTATAACTTTTCCAAACTCAAGGAAGTATTTTCTCACACATCTAGTTTCACACAAGTGCATAAAAAATTAAACAATGAACCCAAAATTCCTAACGTTAACCTCCCAAAATTTAGGAAATACTGAAGTTGAGGTGGCATGCAGTGCTTTAAGTGCTTTTTTGGCTATGTGTGACTTTGCAGCCTTTAATCACTTCATGCTATGATTTTATAATTTTCTTTCATAGGACCCCTGATTTCTCTGATTTAGCTGTTGGGAGTCACTAAAAGGGATTAATTTGGGTTGAGAATTAGGAGAAAGTACTGTCTTTAGGGTTTGCAAGACATGAAAACTGAAGCAATGGAAAAAAGGAAGTTTGCCCTTATATTTGAAGTAGTTGAGTTGTTACCAATACATTGAATTTTATCTTTGTCTCACCCCAGAGCTCCTATGAATGCTAGACAAAATTAACATTTTCAGATGTTTAGCAATTATTTTTTTCCTTGTTTGCTCTTACGCAACTTGGATCTCTTGGCCCAGCCTGTAAAAATGCTGAATTCTCTGAGCTGAAGTGGGTGATAGTGTGTATATATATGTAAGAAAACCGTATTTGAATGTAACATATGAGGTTGACACGCAGTAGTAGAATAGTGCTTAATCATGTCTTAAATATGTTCTACATGTGCTTATTTTATTCATTCAATACAATGCTATTTTACATATTTATATTTTAAATACATTTTTTAAAAATATGCAGAAGAAAATCTGTACAGGTCTTTTGAATTGATTCCAACTTGCTTCAGTTACATTTTCTGACAAAGGATGATGCTTACCTAGTCACCTTACATCAGAGAGATTTTTGCCCTTTCTTTTGAGGACAGAACATGGAAGCAAATGTACTGCCATCATGGCACCCAGCATTGCAGCTAAAAAATTATAAAAGAATACTACTAATAAATCTGCTTGATGGTTCAAGCTGAACATAATATAATGGGAAAAAAGTTCAGTCTCTATGCAACATTTTTCAGCCAGAACTTAGGAGTAGTTTAAGGTAGTTTACAGAAAAACAAATTACATATTGCAATTCAGTAACTGCATTTGTCTTCCACAGGTGTGAATATTATGATCTATATTATTACATGGTCATAAAGAATGATGGAGTGATTTTTGTGTTTATTTATATATTTTAAAGGTTCTTGAGGAGAGTTTAGCTAGCACTTTGGTTTCTTCTGTGACGTGGAAAGAAAGATGTTGTTTTAATATAGGAGCTGGAAAATACTTGTTTGTTTTGAAACTATTGTTGTCTTCCTAGGTTTGTGAGGAGCAGTAAAACATTGGCACGGAAGTGATTTCCTTAAAATTGGACAAGAGAAAATAAACCAAATCTGTAAGACCGTGCAAAGAATTAACATAAGACCTTACACCACCTACACCCTGTTTTAAGAACTTCAGTAATGCCAAAGCTTGGCACAGAAATGGATTTCACTACCAAGGTGGTCAAAAAAAGGGTGAAATTGTAGTTATGGCAATATCACTTGTCTGAAATATTGCCAAATGTGTTTTAATATTTGCTCCCCAGGTATCATACTTAAAAAAAATGAGTTGGCACAGCCTCTGTTATTTTCTGGCAAACAGGTATAATACATCTATGTAATGAATAATTTATACCATAAAATGTTCCAAAAATAATCAGCCTTGAAATTAACTTAAGATAGGACTTGATTTATGAATAGTGGATAAGTTAGTTGGTATTAAATCCTCAAATTAATCCAAAATTTCAGATACACTTAGTAGGCAGAAGATTCTCATAGTCTAGGTGGGAGGCTTAGGTATTTTAAAAAAAAAAAAAAAAAAGATTAAGCCCTGGAAAATATTTATGGAACAGATGCTTACTTTTAATATTTTGATTCTTCTCATCAAAACCAATTTTACTAGTTCAAATATTCCCTGGCGCTGATTGCCAGATTCTCATCATGGGGTTCTACTGCTTGTATTTTTTGGGTGCAGCTTAACTGTATTAAAAAAAAAAGTAGCAGAGAATGAGCAATACAATATGGCATTGTCTTTCACATGAAGAACGTTCTCTGAAAAGACCTCTCTTTGACAGATGATAGTGCAACTAATACCAGCCAGAAGTTTAAAGAAATTGGAATGTAGGGCTCTTTGTAAAACTGTATTATTGTTGTTTCAAATGCAAACCCAGATTTCTGATTCTGAAAGATAACACTGGGATAGATCAAAAAGTAGTATAAAAATAAATTACCAATTAGGAGTGCAAAATGAAATACATAATTTTTTCTTGCATTAAATCTTGATAAAAACCAGCAGTTAAAATAAACCTACCCGAGAGTGTCTTTTCCCAGTGGTATATTCTCAGAAAATTGAGATTTAAAATATACACCGCAGTTTTAAATGAGGCTTTTTTGTCAAAAAAAAAAAAAAAAAAAAAAAAAACCAAAAAAAACAACAGTTTGAATTTTCAAAAGAGCAAAGGAATCGGGGNTTAATAGCACTTGGTCCAAAAGCTTTTTGGTTTACAAGTTCATTTTCTTCCCCATATTTTTTGCTATGCAGAAGAAGGAAGAAATCCCTTGCTACTTACCGTCATTTGCTCTTTTCTATAAACAACCTAACAATATAGATTTTATTCCAGAGCTGAAACTTTGCACACTGTTCTTGTCTTAGCGTGAGAGCAGTAGTTCTTCACAAGCTGCTCTGTCCAGCTTGTGTCCCTTTCCGCAGGGCGCAGTCCTTTAGGACCAGACTCCGGCAGCGGGGTCAGAAGCGCTATAAACACGGCTGCTGCGGAGGGGGCTCCTCGCTCCGTGGGGACGCAGGTCCTGCCGGGAGCTTGCTCCAGCACAGGCTTCCCACAGGATCACGGCCTTCTTTGGGCATCCCCCTCCTCCAGTGGGGCTCTCCCCCGTGGGCTGCAGGCGGATCTCTGCTCCACCGTGGCCTCCATGGGCTGTGGGGCGCAGCTGCCTCACCGTGCGCTGCAGGGAAATCTGCTGCGGTGCCTGGAGCACCTCCTGCCCCTCCTGCGCTGACCTTGGTGTCTGCAGGGCTGTTGCTCTCACTGCTTTCTCCGGCTGCTGTTGGCAGGTTTTTCCCATTTCTTAAATACATTATCCTTGTGGCACCACCGCTGTTGCTGATGGGTTCAGCCTTGTCCAGCAGTGGGTCCATCTTGGAGCCGGGTAGCATTGGCTTCATCAGATACAGGAGAAGCTTCTGGCAGCTTCTCTAAAAAGCCAGCCCTGCAGCCCCCCACCCTGCTGCCAAAACCTTGTCAGACAAACACAATACAAAAACGAAGCAAATTATTTGTTGTAAGGCTTTGTGAGTGTCATACATATCAAATTATTACTGAGGTAGTCCTGCTTTTCATAAATTGTATCAGTAATTTTGCTTTTTTGTGACTTAAAATATTTTACTGAAGCAAAGAACTAGATGGCTGAAATTAGAAACAAGCTTGGTCACTAACTGCCGCATTGGTTAAAATACACACCCATGCCCAATTGCCAATGGAACATTTAAGAGGTACCTGATTAATAAAGTGTACTGGAAACAAATCATAAACAGCATAGTGGTTGTACAGTTTAAATGAATGTAATGTAAACATACACAATCTAATATATAATGACTAAATGTCAAGTTTATGTACAATAAATATTACTTACTCTAAGGTAGTGGTTAAGGAAGCAAAATCTCTTCATGGGCAGCTGTTCGACATGCTGCTGCTACTCTGTACCTTCTTTAGGTTATGCTTCTAACAAAATCTGCTTACAATTATAGTTTATCTGGGTAATAGCTCTGCTACTGAATTGTGACTTACTCTTCCTAAGCCATGACAAAATGAATTTACAGCCTTCGTTGCCTGCTACCGTAGTACTGAGTGGCAAGAAATCTCTGCTGGGAGCTAGCTGCAATTGGGAAAAATCCAGAAATCAGCTAGTGTCATGACTGAAACAAAGCCATTCAATGTGGTTTTATGCTAACACAACATGAGAGAATGAAAAAACAAAAGCAGTTTTTCAGCTCTGAGCAGCACCCTGCAACAGGAAGATTTTATTTTAAGTCCTCTTTGGTATGCACCTGTGCATATTCTCAGAGAATGTGAGAAGGTTGAAAGAGGAGTAGTGTCTAGGAAGGATAGAGGAAACAAGATTGCTTGCACCTTACAGAACTGGAGGCTTTCTCTTTCTTGCTTTTGAAAATCTATTTCTAGATACGTACAATGTTGGGAAGCATTGTGACAGTGAATTTTGCATATTGCCGATGCTGTATTGAAATGTAAAAGACACAGAAATAATGGGTTTAATGCAAATTTTCTCTGTTTTACATTGCTTTTCAAGTGAAGTCACAAAAGGAAGGTACTACATGGTAGCTCCCAAAGCATCATAGCTTAAAGCACTGATATGCATTCAGATCTACTTCATCAGATCTACTTCTTTTCCTACTTTTAGAGTTCCTAAAATAAAGAGCTTTTTAGGTATTGATAATTAGGGGCTTCATGGTGAGTGTAGCAAATTGTAGTTGATCATTCCTACTTTCAGTTAGTAATCCATTTGGAAATTTTTATTGTTATTCACTTAATTAGTAGAATGCATTGGTTTTGGAAGTGTCTGGAAAAAAAAAAGTGAATGAAAAGCTTGTAAATGACTTGAAGTTTTAAACCTTTTGAGCCTTGATTAAATTCTTGTGTTAGATGGCATAAGGAGGGCAGTATAAAAAAAAAAAAAGACATTTCCATTGTGCATAATACTTTTTGATTTTAATATTCATTAAGAATTAAGCAGTCAGTAGAGAATTGCAAGGTGTGTGCTCTGTGGTGACATAAACAGGGACTCCTGATTGCAAAGGTATGTCTGGAGGCTGGTTGCATCCTGTTCCACCCTAATTTTGCAAAGTGCTGCTCTGTTGCTACCAGATTTATGAGATAAATGTCTTTACCTAGAATTACGTTTCTTTCCTTACGTTTTACATAGCGCTAGAATGTATGTAATTAAAGAAGAATTATATATTTTAATTCCTCATTAGTCCAGCTTTATTACTCTGCAGATTATTTTAGCACGTCACCTGTAATCGTATTCTATACGACAGGAGAAGAATTAGATCTTTAATTGTTAGTCTCTGTATAAGATCTGAGCACGTTATCATAATTACCCAATTAAGTGTTCATGTTTACTCTCAAGGTTGATTTTATTTTCAAGTCTTTTAAAGAAATGCAGCCATATATGTCACTTTAAGTAATGTGTCACTCATCAGTATAGATTGCTATTGCTGCCTGGGCAAAATCTAATCATATTGAACAAGGAGAGAGAAGGACAGGGTGCAGGGTAGGGGTAGAACCCAAAAATAGTGCCGTTTTATGAAGTGCTAGGCAAGTAATGGATTTTAGTACAGTCAAGATTTGCTTTTTGTCGTCATGTTAGATAGTGAAAGTGAGGTTCAGTTGCCATTCTCAAACAAATTCTTTTAGTGCCAGACACATTTAATCACATTTCGCAGAAGACAGCTGGGCATTGCCAATTTGTGCTGTGTCAGCCACTTTCTCTGCAAAGGAGTGTCTCATTGCTTGGATTTTAGCATTCTGTAGCAGAAAAGTTCCATCCTCTTAAAATTGGCTCAGCATATAGCTTGTGTGGGAATATAACTGCAAGAGCATTACAATCAGTTCTACCAAGAAAAAGCACAACTATTACATGGAATTTTAAGATGGCTTTTGAAAAGATTTTCACAAAACCCTTAAAATGTACAGTTAAATTCTGGTAGCAATTAAGTTTATCTTAGATTTTTTTAGTAAATGTACCTTTGGTAACGGTTGAAAATTATTATCTGGTTCAGTGGTTTCAAACATCTTTGTGCATGTTTGAAAAGTCTTAAGTGCATTTCAGCTGCAAAAAACATTGCCAAAATATTTTATATATGGTAAACCTTGGCATCTGTAGATACAAAGATTTTTTCCTAGCTGCTAATCTCATGAAGACTGAAGGGCAGATGGTATCCTTTCAGATGTGATATAAATAGCCAAAGAAAAGTGTCAAAAAGTAAATAGCAAGATAACTCAATATTTACAGAAGGTGCACACAAGTGTACTTTGACTGAGTTAATCACATTATGTACTTATTTTTGGAAATAGAAGGGCGTCAGCAGATTGATACAGTCATTGACATAATGAATATTAAATCTGTAACCAATCCCTTGCAATAAATAAGGATACATACCAGGTACTAATATTTACAAGCATATTTTGTATCACATGGATATCCATTTCCCCTACCATCTTCTCCTACTGCATAATATCTCCACTGCTTGTTTAGGTTAAATGTATTGTGCAAGACAGAGGAATTTCAGAGCACAATGGTGTTTGGTTACAAACAAATGCTTTGGTTTGTAACTTGCAGGTGGTAAAGAACTTTTTAAAGGTCTTTAAGATGGCTGTTTTCTTGTAATGGTAACTTCAAGAATCTTACATTTAAAGGTATTTATGAGAAAATACAAAAAGATTGAGATTTGAGAACTGTGATTTATTAATCTGTTATTAATTCTCTCACTGAATGAGCTATTGACCTGTTGTTTCTGTGCTTTCGAGGTATAGCAGAGACAGAGACTTGAAAGCTCCTTTATAAAAAATAGTGAAATTGTCAGAAGACAATAGATACCCTGGCTAATACACAATGAATCATTTTACCCATTGACTCATCCCTCCATGCAAAACAAAAGCTAAAGAATAGTAAAGTGGTTTAAGCAATTCCTTGGGATTTTTATTATTTTGAACCCTCATAAGAAGAGGAAGAGGGAAATGAACCGAGATTTTCCCTATGATTTGGAATTGTGTTCACTGCTTAATTCAGGGCATCCGTCAAACCACTGTCTGAAATTTCATAAGGCATGAAGTATGTCTGCCTCTCTTGTGGTTTTTTGGGTTTTTTTTTTTTTTTTTTTTGGGTTTTTTTTTTTTAAAGTGTGGGAAAAATTGAAAAAGGTAGGGGCAGTTCTTAAACTCCAGAGAGCTTCCAGTAAATCTCAAGGAGGAGGAAAGGGACTGTTGATGATCCAGGATAACACTGCTGAACTCTGAAGAAAGCTGGCATTTAAAATACCGTGTTATTTTGCAAATTCCTATTACTGGCTTAAATGGTTCTGCGTTCTGGTATGCTGATTTTAATGGATTTTAATCTGAGGTATCTCAGAGTACATTTACCTTAGGATTTTGGTGAAGTCAGAAATGCATTTTTGAAAGGAATCACCTAGTTGTCACCAGTGGCTATGCTTTAGTTCACATTCTGGAGTGTTTTTAGGAGTGTGCGAAGGGAGTTTCTGTCAAGGGGCACTAAAGCCTAGGATGTATTCTGGCTGCTAATGGGCATGCTTTCTCCATGACCAAACTTGCTGTATCTTTGAAATATGCATTCTGCATCTGGCTGGTCTTCAACACCAACTGCTTTGCTCTAAAAAGCTGTTCCTGTCACTCCACAGTTTATTGCTATGAAGTGGCTTTTACATTTACTATATTGAAGGTGTATTTGTGTTTGTTTCGTTTACTAAAAAAGTTGGTTTATTCCTATTTTGATAAGATAATTTGTGGAATTCTTGCATTAGTAGTCACGAGATCAAAAGCCTAAAAATTAATATACAGATCTGTTATGCTAGAGTATTGAATTTTATCATTTGTATATTTGCATAAGCACTGTATGTATATGCTTTTAACTGAAAGCATCTGATCTGTTAGTTGTAATCTAAAAAAAAAAAAAACACCACAGGGAAATATAAATATGCTTCGAGGAACAAGGCAGTAAAGTTGACATTTTGTGTGAATTTAGCCTCATCATTGCAACGTTCTTAATTAGGAAAGAATGAGGAATTTCCAGGCCTTTATGAGGATGTTTTAAAGCTGCAGCAGTAGTTGTAACCTTTCAGTTCCTATGAGCTCAGCAAAAGATGGCTGATTAATGTCACATCTTAAACTGTCAACTGGGCTGTTCATTCCCTTTTTAGTAAACATCCTATTGTCAGTGTGACTCAGTGTGCCAGCATAAAATATCCCAGTGTTTTAGCTGGCTATTTTAATTAATAAGAGTATGTATCTCTATTTACTAGTATAAAGTTAAATAGAAAATTCTTTTAATTATTCTGGTGACTAGTGTGAATGAATAAATCAAGGACACCCACAAAATAACGTTCCTGACATTAGTTTGAAGATTCTCAAAGGATGTAAAAGATTTTTTTCTAATTTGGCACATTCAGATGTTAGAGAGATCTCAGAAGGAATGTGTAGGAAATGTTTTTATAGAAAGCTTTTGTACAGATAATTCATTCTTTTAAAAATATTTTTGTAGCTTTGAATTAATGTTTTGCTTTTCTGCTTTATCAGTTGAAAATAAATGATGGTAGTTTTTAAGAAGAGAGAGGGAGAGGAAGAACTGGAGAGAGAAAAGCACAGTGGCAAAAACAATGGGACTGCAAGAAGTGCCCTTGGTGTAAAAGGGGAGCTGTAAGCACACACACATTCATTAGAATGAGAAAATTCCACTTGGAGAATACACAGAAACCCTTGTAAGGGAGAATGGGGTGAATTAAGAAATAGGATTGCAGCAAAGTGGAAAGGAGGATTTGGAGGACACACTGAGAGCCTTCCCCCAGAGAAGGGTAGAGTGCTTATTGAAAACCTCTGAAACAACAGGTGGGGGCCATGTAAGGATAATTTAGACAGCTATAAAACTTGTGTAATAAACTTAAACTGCAAAAAATGAGGTACTGAGCAATCCCTTTCTTTCATCGTGTTGCTGAAGAAAATTCTGGGAGTGGAGAGAAATGAAAACCAGTCTTGATTTAAAAAGTAGCCTTTGACTATTCTGTGGTGCTTTTGGTGATCACACATTTCAATATCACCCTATTTTGCATTATGTTAAGAAAATCTGGACTTTCACGAGTTGAAAAGCAAGAATCAGTGCTGATGAAGATGTAAGGAGCTAAATAAATATTACTTAAAGGACTTCTCAAAGATGAAAAAAACACACCACAACCCCATGAATGTGCTGACCCTGTCTTGAGAATTAAGTTAGTTGGTACAATTTAAAGCTTTGTTCCAACATCTGACAGACACACTCTGCATGCTGATGCATAATATCTGAAGATTGTGTGCTTGAAAGAAAGCCTTTTCTGAGCTACTTTCTATTTTTGTTAGAATAAAGCAGCTGCTTTTTGGAGCAGAGATCTTCTCAAGTGTTCAATCTTCTCATTCAAGTTAAGAATTAGCCAAATACTGTGAACAAATTTTGTGTATCCTTTCTCTCAAGCTGCTGAAGTGGACTAAAACAAACTGTTTTGACCATAAATAGGTCAAATGTGCAGCTCAACCCTAAGAGATGAAAATAATTTGCTGCTCCCAAGTTGTCACTGCCTCAGCAATCCAAAAGCATGGAAAGCTTGGAGCATTTTAAACGTGGTTTGAAAAGAAATACAGCTGGTTAAAACTTTCTGCTACAGAGACTGTATGAATGGATTGCTATGGTCTGCCCCTGGCTATTTCTGAAGGAATAAAACATTGCTTAAGGAAGGAGACAACTGCAACCCCAAATGTAGCCTTACTAATGGAGCAATTGTAGCTGCAGCGCTGCCCTCCAGGAGTAATATCAGATGACTTGTACATCTGTTGTTTAGAAAATCTTGTTTTCAATGTTAGGTGTAATTTTGTAAATATGTTGAAGTCAATAATTGCAATATTACGCAACATACATACAGCTACACAATAAACGTGCCCAGAGTACTCAGTCTGTGAGCTGCACATTGCATGTGTGAGAAACAACAGCCACATCAGAGTTCACACTTACTGTGGCTGTAGATGGTTCTGCTGTGCTTGAGAATTTATTTTGCAACTCCTGAGGTTTGGGTTTGGGGTTTTGGTTTTTTTCAGATGGTGGGATAAAAGGGTTAGAGAGATCAGAGTTGTACCAAACAGGCACAGAGAAAATGAAATATCCTGATCCAGCTGTAATAAATGATGTGTGTACTGTCATAAAAAGCTTTCTGAACTAAATAAAATAACTTCTATAAACTCCATAAAGTATAAAATTAGGACAAAAATAACTTTTTAGGCTATACTATCTGCCTGTAACCTAATTCATAATACGAAAAGGATAGCTGAACAATACATAGGAAGGAAGCAGTGTGGACAAAAAAGCAGAGAATGTACTGAATTACTCTTACATGCACTGATAATGGCATAGTGCAGCAGTTTTGCCAGTTATTAATATCCTGCTAAAGGATGTTCATATAAAATCTGTTGCTCTGGTGCACCAGATAATTACCAAATTATGCAAGACATATGACATTTAACACAAAAAAAAGACAGATATTGGGGTTTTCGCTTTAATGAAGAAATTCTAAAAATTGCTGGTGATGATATACATGTTCATATGGAAATTTTTGCCAAAGGTTTAAACCATACTATGTCTGTGATCAGTAGCTTTAATCCATGACAGTAACAGTAAAGTTGTATTCCTTATTTTATATATGCAGGATGAGTTTAGTGTGTTGAGTAGCTATAATTTGAAGTTTAATTCCCTTTTTTGTATTCCAATGTGGTTTTATTAATTACAGAATTTTAAGAGATGATTTTTCATACAGTTCAAAGAATTCTGGGGTCAGAAAAGGCAGCTATTGAAAGGGTAGCTAAAAGAATAGCTTTTGAATGTTGGGAAGTAGTGAATGGTGAGAAAGTAAAAGGGAAATACAATAATCCAGGAGACTTTGATTGGGAAGGTGGAGAATTCAGTCCCAAGAGAGTTAGGATTAGTACACTGAGTAATGGAAATGTAGAAAATATGTGAGTTAGAAAGAGGAAACTAATTCAGGTTCCAGAGGTCAGTGAATGATAATACCTTCAAACAGTAAAATATTCTTCTCTTTACTGTTTCTATTTGCATGTGATGAAGTTAGAATAGATACGAAAAACATTTTGAGAGTTCTCTTTCTAGCTTTAAATATATGTAAATGATTTTTTTTCTGTTTGAAGAAGGCATCCAGAGAAAACAGATGACCCTTTTTCTTTTCATACTTTATTCAAACATTCTGAGTAAAATACTAACAGTGATAGCATGCTTCTTTTAAAACAACAGTAAAGGCAGGAATTCACCCTTTGCACTTGGAAATCTAGATAGATTTCAAAGATACAAGCATATTTGTCAGCACTCTAGTTTATTGGAAGATAAAGGGATAAAAAATTGGAACAAGTGGGTATTTACTGGAAACTTGTACCTTTATTAGTTCCTTCATATTGCACAAGGTGCTTGAAGAAAAAAAGCAAAACTAGTGTGAGGCTAAAGAATGTAATTAAGTTTCTATATTTGGAAAACAGAGAATTATAAAAGGTTTTTGTTTTGTTTCTGCCTCTAAAAGAAGGCAGAGGTTTTAGAGATAGCTTAAGGTTTATTACTTGAACTGAGGTCGTTTCTGAGTGAGCCGCGAAAGAGACCTTTTTGTGCTAACAGTGTATAAACATAGAAGTCATCGTCCCTTTCTCAAGAGAGAGAAAAAATAGCCAAGGACATAACACCAGTGTTGTCTCTGACTGGCAGCATAGGAGGTTAGCACATGGATGTTAGAGGTTGCATTTGTAATTTCCCATCTTTGGAGAGGGCAGGAGAGGAGATTGTCGGATGTTGAATAAAATCGGCATAAAGAGAATGACAAAGGCATAATGGAAAGCGGGAGGGAAATTTTACAGCTGTGGAGCATGACTTAAAAGTTTAAAGCCCAGTAGGCTTTAAAGTAGGAGTGGTTGCTCAGCTCCTGGAGGGATGTCTGTGGTCTGGGCTGGAGAGGCACTGTGTGTCTGACCCAGGAAGGATTTTCTGTGCAGCACTGGAAATGACACTCTTGGAGGCTACAAGCACTTTAACACTCCAATAAAAATGTGCTAATTTCATCCCATAGTGCTTCAGCTGTAAGAAGCTGTCTTTATGTTTCAGAAAGGCCTTTCTCCCNGGACTAATACTTCTACTTTGTTACTGTTAGAAGTCTTTGTTAGTAACTTTGACTTCCAATTCATTACTGCAGTCATGTTTTCACAGCCTGGTGTGAGAGATAAACCCTTTGCAAATGAAGACAGCATCCATTTTCCTTCTACCTCAGGCCACACAGAATTGATTGGGGTAATAAAATGACAGTACGATGTAATATACTGACGGCTCTTTAATTTGGAAACTAGTTCCAGGCTGATTCAAAACTTGTTTAAAGCTAATTTATGACTTGTGTAATTTTCAACTGGACCAAGGTAAAGGATGATATATGAAAAACGATGCAGAGTTAACATAATATATTCAAACCTGTCAGCTTGAAATCATCCATAAAGGATTTGTTTCTGTCCTTTTTTTAAGTTTTGTTTTAAAGAAGCAATGGCAGAAAAAGTAATGGCTGTTCGGTTGGTATGGGCATCATTGTAAGATACTGTTTTTCCATCGTCATGTTTCAAATGGAAATTCTTGTGCTTTCTAGGAAAATGTTTTATGCATAGTTTAAAAATATACATCAGTTCTCCACTTTCTTCAAAATAAGAAGCTGTGTTGGGTTTCTATTTTGTTGAGTTGGTATCTGTCCTGATGGTAATATGGATTAGTAAATACAGTATTTTGCTACTGTGATGTTCAGTGTGTGCATTGCCTGTGACTACGTGTCTGTATATACATATCTGTGTCCTATTTACATATACAATGCATACCTGTACATGTGTCTCAATCTTGAATTACAGGCCTGGTTTCTTCTGAAAAGCAAAATGTAAGAATAGTGAAATCCTCAAATTAAGATACAACATCAGCATAGCATAAAACATAAACATCTCCCTTTGAAATCTATCACTTTCATGTGGCTTGCAAATGAAATCCACATCTGTTCTGTATGCACTATTGATTTTTCAGCATACTGTGTCAGTGATACTTCTGCACAGAAAAGGACAAAATTAAAAGCACAATGTGTACTCCTGTGCAGTAGATGCAAAGAGAAAATATACCAATTGGAATGAAGGGAAGAAGAGAACTGAGTAATGCCAAGACTAGCAAGCAGATTCCATTCCAGGACTAGAAAATCTGATTTGTTATGTATTTGTGTCAACATATAATTAAAATACTATTTTTTGCAGAAAAGAGATTGATCAAGCCAATGCAGTTGTGGTGTCAAACTGCGTGAGCATTTAGGTCACAGGAAAAGAGCATAGTTAAAAGCAGGGCTGTCTTTCTTGCATAAATACAGCAGAATGTCTGCACATTTCATGTTTCCTCTTCAAGGTTTTGTAAGTCCAAGAAGGATCATGTTCTCAGGAGCTTTGATCAAAATCTGCATTTTTCAGCTAAAAATTAATCACTGAGCATTTGGAATTTATTTGTTTATAATGTACTTACATTTTTACAAAATATTTCCACATTTTAAGGAAGCTGGAAGCACCATTTAGTGGCTTTCCCCCATAGTTTATTAATAAATATTACTAACTACTCATACTAAAGCTATGTGTTGATTGGTCTGACTTGAAAGTGCAGATTTGTGATTTTTCCTGTGTAGTCTAGAAAATATAATAGTACTTTAATGAAATGGGAAAATAATAATTTAATGAAAGCACCAGTAAAGATATGTACCAAAATACTTACTTGTGTTAATTACATGCCCATAAACCACCTCATCCATCACTGCTGCAGCTGAGGCTTACAGATCCGTGAGAAGTGCCATTGTCATTGTTTTCATCATTCAGGACTTGAAAAAGTAATAAAGTGACTTTAGGACACTAAACTACTTTTAATTATTTTTAAAGTACATTTTCCCTTTTAACCCTCTTTGGTAAAAGTATTTATTCAGGTACAGATTTTTTTGCCTTTCCTTTACAAGAGTAAACAATGCTAATACTTTTTCAGGTTGTTTTACTTGCCAGAGTACAAGTACCAGGATTTCTAACCAGAACTGTTGCTCACTTGGCCACATACTCATAACACACCTAGAAGCAGCTCCTTGAGAGTTCTCTTTTGCACCTTGCAGCACTTTTATTGTGGTACCTTCCATGAAAGGGTCTCATTCCACTTACTGACTATGTCAGTTCCTGAAAGCTGCATTTCACGTGTTGCCATACTAGTTCAGAACAATATAGATTGCCTGCCTTACATATTTAGATCACAGAATAGTCTGGATTGGAAGGGACCTGCAAGGATCATCAAGTCCAACTCTTTAAGTGAATGGCCCATACTGGGATGGAACCCATGACCATCGGTTGCTTAGCACCATGCTCTGACCAACTGAACAATGTGAAAAGAGATAATAAAGCCAATGCAATTGAAAAGGGAGGCATATTTTCTTGGATTCGTTTCTGAATAATAAAGTAAATTTGGGTTCCATCCATCTCTCTAAAAATGGAAGTATTAAATTAGCCAGCTGGTTCTTAAGAGAACTATTGAGAAGGATGGCCAAGCTGCTGAAAAAGAAAATGCTCAAGACTTGATGTGAAAAAGAATCCATGGTCCTGTTGAGACAAAAGAATGTAACAGGAATGTAAGTTTACCAAATTGCAGTTGCTCAGATAATTTTTGAAAAACACTGTTTATTACTTTAAAAAAGCAAGTAATAAAAAAACAAGTAACAGAAAATGGTTGCCACCATTATCTGCCCACAGGTAATAACAGCATAACAAAAGCTTGTTTGGGCACAAGATACTAGCAGAATTCAAGGAGAGAAATCACTGAACCAAGGGATTCAGACAAGTATATAATTTTCTTCCAGCAGATATGTTTGTTACTTTTGTTTTTGTAGGAAGCACGGAAGAGCTTCTGGAAATATATTGAGCTGATAAATTGCATGGCATTGATTTAACTTTCTCAAGGAGAAAATAGTACTGTTCTATACTCAGAGTTAGCTCCTGTCTAATTGGGTCAACAAGAAGAAATATTGTCATAGTTCACTGGGACCAAACTGAGGTGGCCTTTGAGAGAGAGGATGTTTGCCTGTAGAAGTCCAGGGACATCAGTGAGCTGTCAGGATGAATATGATGCGAAGTTCCTTTTGATGGCATATATAGCATGGGGAAAATCAGACTTTTATTAACAGAGTACTAGAGATGTTTCTTCTTGCAGCTCACTGTGTTTGGGTGATACTCTTCCAAGATATCTCAGTTTTCCTTTTGTTCCACAGATCCAGCATTATGCCCATTAAACAGTTCAGTGCAATGGCATTTGGACTTCACTGTTAACATTTTAATTGATGGTATTCTTTAGTCTTCACTTAAAGGTATTTTTTTCTGAAAGCTGTTTCTTTCCTAAAATGTCTTCGTCAGACCAAACCTTAAATTTAAGGTGGCAAGCCATAGAATGGGCCAGAATAGCCTTTTTCTAAGTCACAGAGAGGTGATGCAGCGAGAAGGGTGTACAAAAGCTTTATTAGAAATATTTAAGCTCAGAAGGTATTTTTTCCACTTCACAGTCTCTGGGAACCCCCTCCATGTGTTAATTATTTTACAGTATCTGGTCTTACCTGTGATTCAATGTGTGATTCAGTAATGGTTGTTGAACCAGTGCACACTTTTTCCCTTCCCATACATTGGGCTAAATTGCAGTTGCTGAATATTATCATTATGAAATTTTAATTTACTTTTTAGAGGTTGTTATGTTTGAAAACTTTATAATGAGCTTTGCAGCTTGCAGTTTCCAAAAGTGTAATCTTGATTTCCTTGCAATTAATGAATGTGGAAAGAAAGTGATATATCAAAAGCACATATTCTGCTTGCTAAGTGATGACATCTAAAATATCTTCTGTAATGAGTATTACAAAAAGCACAGTAGAGATTATACTGACTAATGGTTCTTTTTCTCTGCATTAAAATGTCTCAATCTTTGTAGTTATCAAAACCTCCATGTGAAGCAGTGAAGGTATTAAAGTGTTTTTTATTTTGAATGATCTAGTCATGTTGCATGGCACAGTCAAGGCAATTTGAAAAATAGAATCTAAATTACTTAAGAATTTTTATTATTTTTAATGTAGTGTTAAATTTGCTAATAGATAGCAAACTCTGCTAACTTCTTTAACTTTACCAGGTTGTGTGCTATATTGGTTGGCAGTGATTGATAAAATGCATTTGTTGGGGGCTGTTCCAGGATGGCTTCAGCTGTTTTGCAGAAACATCCATCTGCCACAAGTGGGTGAAATGTAATATTCCCTTCCTCGTAGTTCAGGAACAGGGATAGGTATGGGGAAAAAAAAAACATGCTTATTCAGAACTTTGCTATTCTGAAATGCTAACTACTTAATAATTCTTAAAATGCTCCTGTGAGGAAAATACTATTATTTTAAGAGAAAATATATGACAGATGTTTTTGACTCGGGCAAAAGAAGTTGCCCAGAGTAAAGAGAGTAGAGTTTCAGACCTCAAGTATTTTTTATTTCTCTCTCTGTGCTTAAAGCACAGGTCCTCTGAAAAGTAATTTTCTTGGCGTGCTATGTTAACACGCTGCTGAGGGGTCTGTTTGTCTCTGTTGCTCTCAGGACTCCGAGCCGTCAAATGAGGTGGTCTCAGAGGCCCCAGGTAACGTGGTACCCTCTACCTCAAGAAGTAGCTCTGAAGAGCTGGTATCGGTGGCACAGAAACGTCCAGAAGAGGTAGGACATTCTGTGTCTATTCTTTTCCAAAATTAACTGTTGGGGGATACACATTTGCCTCTTTTTTTCATGCCTAGCCTAGAGCTCAATCTTATCCGCCCATATAAACAGTATGCAAGACCAAGGTAAAACTAAAGACCTTGGTTAATGATACCTACAAGTATATTCCATCATATATGCTTTTTCAATGCTGTTTCTTATTGTCAGGGATTAGGAAATTTTTTTCTTGTTCCTGTCTTTCACACCATGAAAGTAACAGAAGTCCTGTTAGATTCTGGCTAATTAAACTTTATTACACTAAAGAGTCAGAAATAGAATCTTTACATAGGTATATAGGTAGATATAAACCTTTTATCATCCTTCAAAAGATTTAAATATGTCTAACTTCTAGATTGTGCAAAGGAAAGACCCTTGCTGATACTGGAGCTTTCGTTGTTCTCTTGTTTTTGAAAAAGTGAAGTAGTATGATCATAAGTTCATAGTTCTGGTGATACCAGCAGAGGTGCTTGTAAGGTAGTTTCATGGGGTAGCCAATGACTTAAGGTGTTTTCTGTGCCTGCTATGCATCCTTGTCACAGTACACTATATCTGGAGGAGAGGTTGTCTGTAGAATTCAGACTCATAACTTCATTTCATGGTGGCAATCATCTTCCCAGGTAACTGTTATTATCCTTAAATGAGCCCTTCCTGTGAAAAGTAACTCCTTCCTGTGTAGTAGCCTTAACACTTAATCTCGGCTTACTCAAGCAGTTTGGTTGTTATTATTACTATTAAAAATATTTAAGTACCAGGTAATATAAAGAGTAGTCTTTTCTGCCTTTTTTCTGAGATTACTCTTGACTGTAATCTTCACAGCAAAGGAGAGCATCAAATTCTAGTCATAGGAAATACAATGCCATTTATTAGTTTAATGCAGCCTTTAGACAAATACCTTCATTTCTCTGATAGTCTCATCACTTTGTCTGAAGAAGAGGGAATTACAGGGCCAGGAGAATTCTTAAGAGTATCTCCTGGATTAAGACCAAGTAGATTCACTTATTTTGGGAGATCACTACATATTCCAAGATAGAAAGTCAGGTTATCACATCTAAGCAGTCCTGAGGATAGAATAATACAAGCTTTTAGTCATACTTCTGTCTGTGTTCTTGAGTAACAAAGGGACCTTTAGCCTATGGAGGGACATGGGATCTGCCACTTAATTCTCAGCTTTGTCAACGTAACCTGACTCTGCTGGAGAGATTAAAATTGAGAGCACAGATGGTGTTTAAAAATAGAAGAGAGGAAAAGTGCTGCCGAAAGGAATGAAACGTTAGTAAAAAATGACTAAGAGGAAGATGGGTATAGTTTTTAGCAGTTTTTGCTTTTGTAGAATAAAAGCTGCTCAGCTGTGGGGGAGAGGAAACTTCAGAGAATCAAAAGATGGAAATACATCTTTCAAATTTTACTAGATAGTTCAGTAATAGTTTACGTTGAAGCTGTTTTACTGAATTTGGGGTCATGTGTTTTTTAAGGGAATGAGATTTTCTCCAGTCATATTTACTGCAGTTTGTACAAAAGAGAGAGAGGAGAGTCAGAAAGAGTTTTGTGGTTGGATTTGCAGGGAACCTTGAGAGGGGAGCACCAGTATGCTGAATTTCCAAATTCAGAACCCACCATGAAACAACCCATCTAAGTTACTCATGGGAAAGTCAGCACGATAAACAAACATTTGCAAATTACACCCTAAAAAACAGGTCCAAAAAAGTGTTTGCAGAGCTTGACTTCAACTAACACCTTTTTTATTTTTAATTTTGTTTGAAGTCTTCTGGTACATCTTTCAGTATCTGCTTAATGAGTTAATATTTGGAATTGACTGCTGACTGGTGCATTATTTGTACAATTTATGTCTCATCTGAATTCAAACCATCAGTATTGGTGAGAACAGAGTTGTTAAAGAAAAGCTCAAATGCAGCCATGGAAAAGAGAAATATGAGGAAAGATTAAAGAAGGCGAGGTGGCTAACAGCAAAGGGTTTCAGGAAGGTGGAGAAAAATGGAGAAGGTTGTGGACAGTGGTGTTCAAAAAGAGTCTTGGCCTTGCAAATGCGAGGACACACAACTTCTAGTAGGAGAAAGTACAGAAAATCCCATGAGCTGCCACAGTAATTTGAATACAGCACATTTTTTTTCCTGCTTAGAATTTGTTTTCCTCTTAGGTAGGACAGTCTGAATCTAGCACTCAGTTACTTGTGTCATCAGTGGGATGATATTTGTGGGATGTAATTTGATCACTCAGATGAGGACTTGTTTTGCTTGTCTAGTCATTCCTCCTAATAGAAATGATGGTCTAATATTGAGTTCTACTCAACAAGGAGGGCAGGATGGCATTCACTGCTCTTACTGCTGCTCTTCTTCCCAGTCTCTTTTGATGCTCTAAAGATAGATTAACTGTGTAGGATCAGGACAGTGTCCAGCTGTGGGATATAGGGCAAAAGCCACTGCAGAAATAATTAGCATGTTGAGTGTTTAGATCTAGACAACTGTGCAATTTTTGTGAATTTCACAGATGTTCTGAATCACATGTTAGTGATTCAGGAAAGTATGTGTATTCATCAGTGTAGTTCAGATGCAGAAACCTTTTGAGTTATAAAGTAACTGAACTGCCTTTAAAGTTAGAAAGATACTTTATTGACTGTTTCCAAAAGCTGTGCAACCCACAATAAAGTTTAAGTTTTATAGATTTGAATGGTTGAATAATTTTAATTAGTGTCCATCGGAAAATAAGGATGTTTCCTCTGTGATTGATAAGTTAATATTGTATATATTTCTTGGGTTTTTCAAGTGATAGAATTGAAAAGTGGCATTAAAAGAAGAATTCAGTGCATTTGGAAGGGAATAGATGTGTGTCATCCTAATTTCAGTGTAATTTCATTAAACTTTCCAAACAGTTTATATAGTTTTGGCACTTTTCCTCCAATAATAGTGCTGAAGATAGGATTTTTTGTTCCCATAAGCCTTCAAAATTCAGAACTACATCACTGTTAGTATGCCCTTTTTTCTCTTTACCCTGAATGGATGAAAGTAAATTTTCTGGATGTCATGATTATTTAAGATGAAGAGCTTTTAAAATGATTTAAATGTGTGAATACACTTGTCTGAATAACACTGCAGTTGTTCAATAAAGTTGAAAGGCTGGTGAATCAGCTGTCATGACCCTTACTCTGTTTTCTGTGGTCAGCTTCACTGTGTATCTGGCAGTTGCCACATATTTGGTACATATATTTAAGCAGGTTTTTTGATGGATATACAGAGATGTTGAAGAATATGAAGGTTTGTTGTTAAAGTAGTTTTACTTTCCCTTTTTCATCTGTCTAAAGAGCAAGATGGGTGGGCTTTATCTTGATACCATTTTTCGTAAGCAGCACTTTAATCCATGGGGAATGGTGGTGTCAGTGGTTTGTTATCCAAGTAAGAAAATACTAGTTTTGACAGTTCCCTTGAATGTGAGTCTCATAAGAGGCATATTCTCTTGTTTAATTAGAAGTAAAATAGAAGTACATGAATTATGTGTATTAATTTCCTTTGCCAATCCTGTGGCAAATTAATTAATCATGTTTTAATAGTGTAAGCCTAGAGGCTAACAGAGCTGATCTTTCTGAACGTCTGCATTGCCAGAACAGTAGAGATACAGAGTAAAAGCTGTGCTATCCTTTCTCTTGGATAGAAAAATGAATTCAACAACCAACAAACCCCTACTTTCCCATAAAAAAACCCCACATATAAAGTGTGGATCACTAGGGTAAAATATGAATGATGTGTCTGTAGCATATGAACATGAATAGCTTATGTATCTGTGGTGCTTTTTGGGTGCTGTGTTAAAACTGTTAGACTATGCAAAGTGTTGTGGTTCTCAGCTAAGGAAGGATTAAGATAGGTACCCACTAACCTTTTTCTGAACTATCAGACATTCAGTGCTTGCAGTTTGTCTGGATAGAGCACAGACATTTTTCCGTAAGTAATGTACAGCTAAGTTATAGTGATTTGTTTGATAGAAAAAGATGTGTCCCACATTTAAGTCATCTGCCATTAGTTGTAAGTAGGGTACAAGCATCCTAAAAGGATTTTTAAATTCAGATTTAATAGCATTATTTCCTATATAAGTGAAGGAAACATTGCTTAATTTCTGTTAATACAATTGGCAGCTGATACTATCTTTTGTTTCTTGATTTATCCTCCTTCCTTGATCTTGGGATAAAACCTTTCCTAACAAGTCCCTTTGGATTTCAAGTTAGTACAACAAGATTTTTATTTTTTAAACCCAAAGCTATAAACTTCTTCAGCAGTGCATCCTATCCATCCTTATGTTATTTTATTACACTGAAGTTTTTGCATTTAAATGAAGTATGGTGTAACATGTTCTGAAATGATTGAATTAGAAGTAATTCCATGGAAAAGTTTGTAATAATGCTCATGTGATAATTGTTTCCATCTGCTGTTATTAGACTGTGAAATAACTGAATTTCCGTCACTGACATAATTAATTTCAGAAAATAATCATCGTGAAGCGTAAGCACTGGCAAAAAGTAGAGAGATGATTTGCATTCATAGAGAACATAAGAATATCTTAGGTAAAATACATATTTGTATATCTATCTGTAGGTATAAATGCACAGCTTTTATGCTTGTGGTTATGAAAATGCAAGCTAAACTCTTTGCTAAATTCTTTGCTAAACTTCATAGGCATAAAATATATTCCCTCTATTCTGTGTAGCTGCTGGCTTGAATGCATTTAATAGAAAATTTTTGTCAGACAGTTGTTGCTATAAATGCATTCTTTCTGATCCATTGCTAATTAAAAAAAAAAATACTGACATAGGTGAGCTGGACTCATATTTAGCCTTAAACACTAATTTTTTTGGTTTAACTTCTGAAGAACTTTCCCACTCAGAAAAGTAATTAGAAATGTTCATGCTGTATGGATCTAGCAGTCTGTTTTCTGATGAAAAATCGTAAGTGATAATTTACTAGTTATTTTGTGTCATGACTAAATAATTCCCCTTTATATCAGTTGTGATACTGGAATGTGATTTTGGAACAGAGGTTAATTTGTATTCTGAACCTGCTGCTACACTGAGATCTGCAAAGAGACAAAACACCACAAAAAACCCACTGCAAACACTAAATGGTATACTTTAACAAAGAGAAGAAAACAAATTGGATCATCTGTGTCATCCTTATCCTGGTAGACATAGGATGAATCCCTCCAGTGCATTTGTTAGTGCTTTTTTCTGGTTTTAAAGCTTCTGAGCAGTAGTGGTTTTCATACTTCTGGGGTCTTTACCCTTTACATTCCTTTACAGTAAACATTCTCTAAGGCATTTATTACATAACGTTTATTGGACTCCTCGTCTTTGTTTTCTCTGAGTGACAACAGAAGAGTTTCAGCAGATTACAGATTCGGAATTGCAATGCATTTCAATTATTTTCTGGACCTAAGTCAGATTCATTGTAGAAAAGACTGATATTTGGTTCCTTGTGGAATTGCTTATGGGTGATTTAACCCATAATCCAACTCTTCCTGTCAGAGTGTGTCTTCCAGCCATCAGACTCATTTATCAAAACAAGGGACTTGAGTCACCTATTCTCAGACCATTTGGCACTCAAGAGATTTGTTTGATTTTAATTTTCATGCTTCTACAAGTTACTATTATTATTATTATTAGTAGTAGTAGTAGTAGTACTGTAGTCCCAATTAATATTTCAGAACCAAAGAGGTAAGCTGCATCCTTAAGAGCCTTAGAGTCTAACTGTGTTGAAAGTGAATTAATAATGAACTGAGAAAAGGAACATAATACCTTTGACTACTGAAGTGGTTCCTCTGTAAAATAAACTGGGAAGTACAGTTCAGTATGTAAATGCTCTGGAGTTAGGAATTCATATTTTCCCTCTAATCACTTCACATGACTGTTTTATGTAATCTTCTTAATAACTAAACATAAAGGTTGCAAGATGGCTGGAAAATGCTGTCATGCAGTTCTGCTTTTGAAGTCAAAATTTATTTATGTATATTTTAGCTGTAAATGGCCTTATGAAATGAGGGTTCCTCTTAGCAGGACATTATTAATTTAAAAAATGAATTAGGCCTGTTCAAAATTTCCACAAATCCAAGACATTTTTCTTTATTTAACCTTTTCACAGTCTCTGCCCTTCTTTAAAGTACATTCAGTCCTATATCATCTGTTACTCAGGAAGGTATTTAATACATGACTGGGCATCATTTGCATTATACAAGAAGATTAACTTTACAAGCTCTGCTATTAATCTGAGTAGCTCTACATATTGACCTATGAAAGAACATAATTAAGTTAGCTTAATTAAGTTAGTTAATTGTTACACTCTGATGAACTTACTATTGAGAGGAAATTAAAGGCAAATAGAAAATGGCATTCATTGGTTTTCACATTTTAGAGGATTTCACATTTTAAAGGATTTCACAAAGATGCTTTATATAGAGATGATGAAAATATCTATTGTGTAATAACCAAAGCAGAGACAATTAAAATCCCTGCAGTTTTCTCTTTTATTGCCTGGCATTCATCCATATTTCTAAAAGAAATTTTAAAAGCATGCTAAAAAATTAGAAAATAACTGTTGTGGGTTTTTTTTCCCCCAATACCCAAATAATTGAATTCAGAAATCCTGTCTACACATGGACTACAGAAAAAAGCAGCACACCATCAAAGTTGTTAAGCCTTATATATAATCTGATACCACACTCTCCTTTGGGGTAGAGGAAAGGATTGAAAGACTCTGCAGGGCAGCAAGCAATACCCCACAATGTGTACACACTTACACATCAGCATAAGAATGTCTTTCTCATGCAGTCATAGAGGGGAGAGGAGAGACACTCATGGAATTCACTCTGTCAGCTACATTTCTGTTGTTAGGAGTGCCTGCAAGTTCACTGCAGGAAAACACTCAGGGTTTCAGCACAGATCCTGCAAGTGGATAGACCCTCCACATGACTCCAACATCTGGGATGCATTCATCAGTCTTGATAAGCACCCTGGAGATCATCAATTCCAAGTAGCTGCAATTAATAAACAGTAAGAAAAAAATGGCCAAACATGCAAAAATGTGCTGCAATGAATGCTGCCAAATGAGCAGTTTATTAATCTGTGAGATTCATTTAGTTTGGAGTTATTTTCTGTGAACAATTATTAGGTCTCTATTACTTTTTTTTTATCTGCCAGGTCTATACATCTTTTGGATGGCATTCTCAAATATTCTAGGACTTGTGCTTTCTTTCTGTTGTAAAAATTACTATTTTAACTCAAGGAAAAGCAGTATTTTCCCTAAGGTATTATTCTTTGGCATTTCCAGATCACATGAAAGGCTCACTGATGTGTGGATATATTCTCTGGAAAAATAGCAGCGTTGAAAGCAGGAAGGCAGTGGCATTTAGGATCACTTGTGTACAAATTTGTGTTCATATTCTGAAAACAGATAAATCGGAATTGCATTCCTTCAAAGAGAAAAAATATTTCCTTGAATGATACTTGATTCTTTTTTATTGGGAAAAAAAATCTGAAACTATTTTAAAATGGTTAGGATAGGAAGAAGCAATTAAATTACAGCTACTGTATATTTAAAAGGACACTTTGTTTTTAACACCTTGCCTACAAAAAATTTTTTTTGTAAATTCAATTTGAAATGAGAATGTTGTTATTTTTGTCCCCTTTAAAATGTTATGAAGCATTAAACAACTTGTTATATTCTAAGAGGAAAGAACAGCTTTGTTTTCAGCTTCAATAATGTGCTTTAGATCATAATTTTTTTTTTTTTGTTAGAGAAAGAGAGTGGAAAATTGATTGGAAAATTAGAATTAAGCTCGCTTTAGGTGGGAAAATAGCAAGAAGTTCAAGTTTAAGGCCGTTTCCCACCTGCTGAGGATTTTGATAGCTGTAGTGGTGTCAGTGAGCTTCAGTGTACCTGTGTGCACTATCTGGTCAGCTTTCACTGCATTGCTTTGAGATACCTGTGATGTGCCGTGGTGCAATGCCATGTGAGCTGCTGTTGTCATTTCCTGTGTGGCACATGTGATGCACAATGAAAGTTCTTTCCTGGAGGAAAGTAATATCAGAAATTTCCTATTTTAATATGACAGGTTGAAAATGTCATCAGAACCCTTTAAAGTTATTATGGGCTAGATTTGAGATAATGAATCTTGAACAGAGTTAAAGATTTCAATGTCATACTTAAGGTAGTGAAGATAAGCAGAGGTCAGGCAGTAGTCATTAATATCGTAGGTTATATAGATTTTCCCTACCCAGTTGCTTCAGGGTTATCTCTTAACTGCAGTGTAATACCAATAGTGTCCCAATGCTGCTTCTCTAAAGTATTGTTTCTTTACAGTTCTCTCACTGTTACATGGAATATTTAGACGCTGAAGAGTTCATATTGCTGAAATATTTCAGCGCAGTAGGATCAGTGATCTGTTATTTGTTAGAATTTCTCTTTTTGCTATTAATGTATATTTTTGTGATAGTCATGTATATATTGATCTACCTGAATTAACAGTAATTTGAAACTAAATTTATGTTAACTTCAAGCATGTATTTTCTGAAGACTGTCAAGTAGGTTAACACGCACTATTAATAGCCCTTGTTGACCTGCTAAATCCTTCTTAATCGAACAGTTTTCCTATAATTAATATTTTATTTTTAAGAGTGACTGTTTAAGTATCTTAATCTCTCACAACCTGTAGATGACCTGGAGTACCCAGAACTGCATGTTCTGTGCTGTAGCTCTGGTCTTTGTTTTATTTATAAACTGAAAGTGTTCCTGAAAATATAGTTAAATTCAGAGAGACTTAGACTGTGATAGGAGTGGTGTCTTTGGGAAGTTGGTTTTCCATTATCCAGTCCTAGTGTGTTTTAGACCAATAAAATTCTTGTTTAAATTGGTTGGAACCATCACAGGAAATTATCACACACCTCCTGTCAATTCAGATATTTTGTGACCTCTTGTAATGAGTGCTTTGTATTATTCTGTAATTCTGCATATGCACAATAGGAGTGGAGATGTCTACTGCATTACTTGGCTGGCTACAATTATTTGCCTAAAACTCCATAGATTCTGCCAGTGCTTACCAAGGAAGATCCTTGCAGAGGACTTCTCAGGACGCCTGGCAGAGGCTTTATCCTGGGGACATGGCTGAGATGGTGTCTGGAGATGGTCTGCAATTCAGTGGCCACCAGCCCAAGCCCACAGGCTGCTGAAAAGGCAGTCTGTGTCCACAGCCTGCCTGCTGCTCTTGTTGGACCAGCACATAAGTGAGCTGGGTCAGCAGGCTGCTCTGGCAGACCATGGAGAAACATCCATGAGGGTGAAGGACATTCATAGCTGTGGGCCATGACCTCTCTTCAGTGTCAGCATGCAGTCAAATGGTCCAGGGCTGATACTGAGATGGCATTGTTATTTGGGTGCTCTGGAAAAAATAAATGAAATTAATCTTCAAAATACTCATTAGTGTTTCTGGACTTCATGTATTAGCCAGGTCTTCTGTATTTATCCATTCAAAAGGGGCACTTTTTTTCCATTTTTCAGCTGTATTCTCAGTTTACCCCACAGGAGTATGGTTGTTATATTTGGATTGTTCAGGAGATTGACTAAAATTAAGAGCTAATTTTGTAACTAACGATAATCCTGCTTCTTTCTGCAAATCAGGATCAATTACTGCTTGTAAGGAGGTTATTTGCACAAAATTTAGACTCCGATTTGGTATCAAGAACAACACGCACTGGAATTCACACAAAGTGATGTGTGTGTGTGTGCGTGCATCCTTGTGAAGCTTTTTTATGATCTTTACCAGTAGAAGTCTTTTCAGATTATTAGTGGACAGAGGCATATCCACACTTTGCTTGTTGGAATACTGCTAGTGTTGGTTTGGATTCATCAAGGTACAGGGAACTGTGTGGGTCCTGCTCTTCATCACAACAACCCAACACAATGGTCCAGTCTGGGTGCAGAGAGGCTGGAAAGCTGCCCAGCGGAAAAGAGGCTCGGGGTGCTGGTCTACAGCCAGCTGAACATGAGCCAGCAGAGTGCCCAGGCAGCCAAGAAGGCCGATGGCATCGTGGCTTGTAGAAGGGTCACTGTGGCCAGCACGATGAGGGCAGTGGTCGTTCCCCTGTACTTGACCTTGGTGAGGCCACACCTCAAATCCTGTGTCCAGTTTTGGACCCTTCACTACAAGAAAGACATTGAGGTGCTGAAGTGAGTCCAGAGAAGGGCAGTGGAGTTGGGAAGGGTCTGGAGCACAAGTGTTGGGGGGAGCAGCTGAAGGAGTTGGGGGTGTTCAGTCTGGAGAAAAGGAAGCTTGGGGGGACCTTAACACTCTCTACAAATGCCTGAAAGGAGGCTGCACTGAGGTGGGGGTTGGTCTCTTCTCCCAGGTGACAAGTGACAGGACCAGAAGTGGCCTCAAGTTGTGCCAGGGGAGATTTAGGTAGGATGGTAGGAAAAATGTAGTAAAGGAAAGGTTTGTCCAACATTGGAACAGGCTCCTCAGGGAAGTAATTGAGTCACCATCCCTGGAGATCTTTAAAAGACTTGGAGATCTTGCACTTAGGGACATGGTTTACTGGTGAACTTGGCATTGGTAGGGTGATAGTTGGGCTTGGTGATCTTAGAGATTTTTTCCACTTAAACGATTCCATAATTCCATGATTCTGAGTTCAAATCTAGGATTCTAACCTGAGAATTCTGTCTGAAAGCAAAAAAAAATTCAGGTAGTGACTTCTAATCTTGGTGAGACTTACAATCAAAATTCCAAAATGAACTGCCAGTGGAGAAAGTTGCCTTAAATCTGTAAAACTGATGATAAAATCATTCCCTCTGTGTTTTCTAATCCTTTGGTTGTACTTGACTCCAGTTTCCCCCAAATTTTCAGTGGAGTTTTTGTGTGTAGGCACTCACTATAGGTAAACTCAGTTAATCCAGTATTGGTCATGTAGGGTCATATGGCTATTATGAAAATAAATGTCCAGAGTGTAGGAGGATAAAGACAGGCCTTTTGAAAATACCCATTACAGAAGTGTAAAAAATTAGTCAAAATAAAGCCTTATTTGTTTTAATATATCTCTGAATCTGGGATATAACACTCAAAATGGAAGACAAGATGCTAAGTGCATGAAGAAAGAGAACATAAGGAAAGGAGCTGAGATTTTTAATGCATTTTAGATACTTATTTTTATTCTCATTTTCTGACAGTCTTTATTTATATATTTTGCTCTGGGAAAAAATTTTCAGTAAGTCAGCATTTAAAAATGGATTCACTCACAGAATATAATTTGCGTGTGTGCATGCTGTGCAAAATTTTAGATGTTTGTTTCTGCAAAATGTTGCTTGTTTTAACAGCCTCTTTGTAGTTTCAAGGGTGATATTTGAAATGGGGATAGAGGCAAAAATGATGGTTTTATTCAGAGTCTGTAGATAATCCTAAAGTCACCATTTTTCATATTGTAGCCTGATAAGCAGCAGAATAAAAATAACCCAATTTTGAAGTCATGTTGTTACTTGAGAAAGCTTTTAGTGTCTGCAGAGGCACCAAGTTATTCAAAAAGGAGAAGGACATTAAAACCTTACAAAAAATGTAAATCCAACCCCCGTACCTTTAGGAAAGATGAAGTAGAGGAAACTTCCTTTTTCACCACAAGCATGACTCTTCAAGATCTCTCTTATGCCATGGAGTAAAATACATTTGTTCCCTCTGTCCTCAAGATGCCATGTAGAAATAGTAAACACTCAGAGAAAATTTGCAATAAAATTTCTTTCAGTTATTTTTTTCAAGATCAAAAAGGTGGGAGAGCTTGGCGTGTTCTTTAAAATACTACTATTCCTAAAGCCTGTGTTTTGTAAATTCTTCATATGATGCTAAGTATTTCAGGTGGAATTTCTTTATCTCTCAAGTAATTGTATTTAATAATAACATTTAATTTGGGAAATTAATGTGGGTAAATTTGATTTGTTTTTGCCTTCATCTTGCAGTCTTCCCTTGGTGTCTGACTGTGACCACTGTAGGTGACAAGAAGCTGGACTAGAGAAATATTTGCTGCTATCCATTGTAGCTCTGATTTCTTTATGTTACAAGTTAACCTGCCAATACCCGTGTCTATTAATGAAGCCAAGAAATATTGTCAAAAATTAAAACTTTTCAGATGCAGTATTGCATATGTACTGTCGGTCCAGGTTGGATTTTTTTTTTTTTTATGCTAAGTTAGCTTCTGTGACTTGTGATTTCTAGTTCACTGTTTAATACAAATGCAGCATTTTGAGAAAATGTCTTAGCCAATTTTCCAGAGTATTATAGCTTTAGAACTTCCTATTTTTTATTTACTGAATTAATGCTACTTTATTTTCATTTAAATCAGCATGCATTGAATTTAATAAGCACACAGTCTCTATGTTATAGTCTGTGAAGGTCTCATAACACAACTTAGCAAATAATGCTGTGCAATTAAATATTATACTTCTCTTGCGGCAATCTTCCCCTGAGAACTTGTAATTTTGAGTATTTGTTTTTAGCTCCATAATTTGTAGCATGAATGCATTTCAGTGTTGCAGTTAAAATCACTGAATCAAAAAATAAAAAAAAATTAAAAAAAGAAAAAGGAAAAGGAAGATAATTACCTCAAAGATCTTTCATTCCTAGTAATAAAACCAGACATTGTGGATTTTTAAAAAAATGAAATATTTTGTATTCGTTCTTTTTACTGGATTTTGGCTAGAGTTTGCACTTAATAGGAGAATTTTTTTTAAAGTAAAAACGGATAATAAAGCTGATAATATTGTTTTAAATATTTTGAAATTTCACATTCTTTTCTTACAATATTTATTATTAAGTGCGTTATATTCGCCTCTACTTCTCTACATAATGCAGAAACTTAAGTTAGTAATAGAAACAAGATTAAAGACAGTGAACAGATCACAGAATGGAACAAATAATTTCCTACTCTTACTAATTGGTAAACTTCAGCAAGAGAGATATTACACATATCAACCAGGAAAATGGAAGGTTGTTTGCATAAATATTTTTCCAATGTTAAAGCACATCATTAATAGGCTTTATCAAATCATACCAAGGATCTGTATCAAGCAGCTTCATCATCCATAGAGTCATGATGTGAATGTCATCAAAAATCACTGGGCCTGAACACTTATCAGCTCACTATGATAAAATGACTGCATTTTTATTTGCACAATAACCTCAAATCCTCATATTAAAAAGTGGCAAATTTTTTTGCCCTTTACTGTTCTAAGTGTGACACATGTAACAATTATTCATCACTCCATAATGGATCATTTTTATCAGAGTCCTGTGTCTTTTCCATATACATAGAATAAATATTTATGTTTTCTCATTTTTCTGAACTAGAAGATACTGATAGAATAGGTTTGAAGTGTCAACTATAATTCATTGCATGCAAAGAAAAGCTTTATACTGATACTGTGTGAAAGGAAAAGAATATCTAAATCATTTCAGCAGCGAGCTTATAACCAAGATAATATCAGCATTTTCCTTCTTGAAAATATATATGCCATAAATTAAAGGAGGTCTTCAGTATTTTATTAAAATGCTTTGGACAAGTTTAACCCCATCTTCAACAGGAATATATGTATGAATACGAAATTTATTTTTTTTTTTAAAGTGAAGGTCAAATGAAAATGCANCCATCTTCAACAGGAATATATGTATGAATACGAATTTTTTTTTTTTTTTTAAAGTGAAGGTCAAATGAAAGTTAAAATAAGCTTGCAGTAAACTTCCTACTAATCTTGCTGATATTTTTTTTTAGAACACATTAGAAAATTATGGCACATATTCAGTGTCAATTTAAAGGTACTCATTTTATTCTTACAGAAAGCTTAAGATATATCTAGCACTTTACTATTTTGTACAATAGTAATGTAGTCTGGGGGGACAAAAGCTAAAATATGTGTGTACTGAGTGCATCTGAATGAACTCTTAATTTAGTTAAAATTAGCCTTAGCAGTAAATGTAATAGTGGAGAGGTGCATATCACAGTATATAATTATGTTTAAATATATACATAGCAAAGTAATTGGGTTAATAAGAATATAATTAGAATCAAAAATACACTTATAATGAAGAGTTTTATACACAAATACTACAATTCATAGTATGGTATCTCAACACATTTTCAACTCTGCTTTCAGCTTCTTTAGCAAGAAAATGCAGGAAAGTGTTGGTGCTATTTGTAAGGAAGTAATAACAAAAAAGTTATATGTGATGAAACCCTGCATCCGTTTTGCAGAATTCGCAGCTGTCTCTTTATTATTGTTTTAAAACCATTTGATCTGGAGTACTTTAAAGTGTTATATCACACGTTCCTCTAATCTATTGAAGGGTGAGTGGGTAAATTTTGTGCCTTCTTTGTCAATGCTCCTTCCCCAGTCCTTGCAGCAGCAACTCACGCATTTATGCCTACCAGCTCCCTAATTCCAGCTGCAGTTTTGCAGTCTTCTGAGAGAGGCGCTCTCTGAAGGACCTGGTCAGAACAGACATTGCTTTTTTGGAGCCAGTCCCATCACAAAAGTCTCAAGGCATTCATCGCAGCTTTTTGCAAACAAGCAGAAAGCTGAAATGAAGTCTTACTGTTTCTGATGTATGTGAGAATTTTACTTTGAACTCCACGTGTTTTCTTCCAGCAATAAATATAACTTTAATCACTCATTAGTATCACATCACACTGATGATGAAATAAGCTGGGAGATTTAGTAAGGTCATGTATTTAATAAGAAACTTCAAAATATAATTTTATGGGGTTTACCCGGTGTTTTGGTTTAAAACTGCTGCCTAGGAAAGTGATAATTGTTTTCTTTAAAAAAATCAGATATTAAAGGACCATGTGTAAACAATTCTTTCCTTTCTATGACAAAATCACAGAATCAGTCCATTTTGGATGCCGTTAGTATGTTTCTAAGGTCATTAATGTAAAGCTGTGAATTCATCCCCACAAGTGACATGGATAAGCTAAGTGATCTTATGGTATTTGCTGTTGTCAAATTGCATTAGCATCTCAAGCATGATATGAATGTCATTAACGTGAAACAAAAATTAATTGCTATGATAAGGCAATAAAGCTTGTTTAATACTGCATGATCAGTAGCTTGAAAGAAACTTGCAATTTCAATTTTAATTCTTTCTGTAAACATTTCGAGTTCCTACAGACTCTGAATCTTTACCTTTTGTGATTATTTGCAGACAGAGTGGAATTTACTCTTGGATGGGCACTCTGTAGAGCAGCTTGCCAACTGTTCTTGCCAGAATGTTTTTAGCATATGTATTAGGGATTTTTTGCAGTATCGCATCCTAAAATCAATGTGGAACATAAGGATGATGAGTTATGTTCTAGGCATTCCCTGTACTGTCCATCAAATGCATGTTGTGCAAGCAACTTTCTTCATTTTCAGAGAGCTCAAACAAAGGAAAGAAGAATTCAAGTCACAATAGTTGAAATTAACAGTGGTTCTACATCCAACTGCATGGAAATGAATTGATACCTTTGGTTATGCTTTGTTCAGGTCTTGGGAATCTTTTTTGACATTATGCTTTCTATGTACACTGAACGCAGCCATCTCAGAGGCCTCAAAGTATTTCAATCCAAACAGCTGCCTACATCCAGGATGAGAACCTGCTTTAACTGATAGGTTCCATTGCTTTCTGGTTCAGAATAAAGGAGATGCTGTATGAGGGTGTGTCTCTGTTGAAGTGTGGGATCATACTTGTTGGAAATCAGGCATGTATTTAGGCCAGCACCTTCGTCTGGCTTCTGGCTATGAAGATCCATGCTGGCAACTTTGCAGTCACAGTCCATCTTTCAAAATATTGGCTTCTAGATAGTGTGGGACAAGTCCATCGGACAAAAACTGCATTAGGCTACCAGTATGTATAGTTGCACAAAGCAGAGGCTTTTCTCATTGTGGTAAACTCAGTATCTTCTGACATCAGATGAATTGATTTCATTACAAGTCAGCTTTTTGTGCTTTGGAACAGAAGTACTGAGAAGTCCTTGGTTGTCTTCACCCCTTCCAGAACCACTGGAGCCTGTCTACTTTGCAGAACAAGTGTGATGTCTTCATGGCAGATGGAGCAGGCACACTGACTGTTAGTACCTCATCCTTTTCAAACATACATCAATGCTTCTGAGGCAAGCAAACTCCGGAATCATATCATCTGTTAGACTTTGATTAACTGGTGGTGGCTTCTGAATTCCAGCATGAGAATTCACATCTTCAGAATGTTTTTGGAGGAGCTCGCTTCACGTCTTCGAGCACCAAATAACTTCCTTAAGGAAAGCTGCCCCTTGTCAGAAGTGAGGGCATATTGTTCTTTTCATGATAGCATTCCAGTTAGCTGTAAGTGCATGGCTTAGAAATTTCAACAAGTCATCCAGTCTTGCATTTGAAAATGGTATTTCAGTGATACAGTCAGGAGAGATACACCTAGGGCTTTCTGAAGTGGAAGTTTCTTTAACCACATATCCTTGACAGTGCATCTCAGAGATTATGAAAAAAAATTGTTAACTGCAAAGTATCTACTGCTTGGTTTTGAAGGGCTTGATAGATCACTGGTTCAACAGACGTTAGTGTAGAAAGCACAAGCCAAGCTATTGAGGAGGTCTGGCCTTTCATTAGTTTGGACAGGCATTTTGTTGTTAATTGACTCTTCTCGTCCTTTCCTGCCATGGGTTATGAAATCATATGCCCTAAGGAAATGAAATTCAATTATGCATTTAATATTTTTGGATTAGTGGGGCACATGCATCTGGCATGGTGAAAGCAGGATGATTTTATACATAGAAGTTAGAAAAATTATCTCAGTTGATATAAATATTGTATTCTGCTGTATTCCTCAGAAAATCACTTAACACTTGAGACAAAAGCTGCTGTTATCACTCTTAGAATCTGTTGCATTAAGAGTATAGAAATTTGGCAGAAAATAAACACCCTTGCTTTCCAGCTAGTCCTCAGAGGTCAGAGGGGCTGGGTGTGACACATCTCCTTGAAATCCCTTCACTACATATCTCATGGCATATCTTATGGCAATAGGCCTCGTTCCTATGGAATCTCAATATTTTTTAAAAGTGATGAAACATTAATGTGATGGGAGTTCTAAAATATTTCAAAATTTGGGTTTTGAAAGTTGTAACAAAAATATATCACTGTGTCCACATAGGTGGTGTCTCTCTACTTGGAACATAGTCCCAGAATATGTTTCTAAATCTTTAGAGAGAGAGTCTGGTGTCTGTTTCAGTTTCTTCACTTTAATACTCTTAAATGTAGGATTAGAGGAAAAATGATGACTCAGAATTTTAAAAAAGCAAAACAACTGTCAGAAATTTCTTTTCTAGGGAAATCTACTCAGTCCCCCACCTTGAACACATCTATAAGTGGTAAGCTGTTATGTCTACCTTACCCTTGTAGCAAGAGAAGATGTTCTTCTAAGGAAGTAGATGAAGAACAGCAACAAAGAAAGAAGAGGTTGCATCCAAAGGAAATAATGCTAAGAGGATTTTAAGCATCATCTTAAGGATCCCCAGGAACTTTCCTGGTTAAAAAGCTGAGAATTCTATGAAGTAGGCTGTGAAAGCTAGAAGGAAACAAGACTGAAGGTGGTGAAACATACGCCTAAGTATCAAGGTCTACACATGTTAAGAAAGCAGCTTGTGGGAGGAAAGTGGAGCAACTTTGAGACATGTTATTTTCATCAGCTTTTTTCTAGTTATCAGCTCAAAATAAAACGACCAATTGGGCATGGAGAAAATTCCCTTTTATTCTCTCTATCAGTGGATAAGACCTTGAATATGAAAAAAAAAATATTTGGGACTTTACCCAAGGAGTAAGGGAGGACTGTGTTGCATTTAATGAGCTATTCAGACAAAATAAAAATCTTAGCTGTCACCTCAGTCACTCAGAGAAACAACAGGAAAAGGAGAATCACAGATGCAGCCCTGTATTTTTACATAGGCCAGGAATGCAAATCCTTTTCATTAAGCAAGAATGCTGGCTTATTGGTGAGATCAAGTGCAGGAAAAATGAAGTTCAAATCACCTTGGAAAGAATATTGCCAGGGAATGTATTTTTTGGGTTTTGGGGTATTCTTCCTCCTTTCTGTACATTTTTTTGCTTCTACCAGCCTAACTTTGTAATATCCTGTATAAACAAAACATTATACTTTGTGAAAAATTGCAGAAATTATTAAGGAGCAAATTTACCTTTCTGTGAAGAGTATAAAACTGACAAATTTCAAAGAAGCTGCATTAAGAAGAGGTTTGCTTCACAAATGGTGGAAATTTTTAATTTGGATATACATAATTTTATTTCTTCTGCTCAAGACATGTTAAAGACAAACACCTCTGTGAATAGATGCTTGTTTGGTTAGGGTAAAAAGGTATGTGGCACTGCATGTTGTGATGGGAATATCTTAGTGGTGTGCTTGCATCATGTTTAAGTTGCTTCAAGACTGTTGGGTTTGTATTTTTTGTTTAAATCCCTGTTGAATCTCACTGTGCTGACAGAAAGTCTGATGTCGTATTCACAAGCAGTGAGCAGGAGGCTTGTGTTGCCTTTGAGACATGAATGGACCCGCAGCTTGTACAAGGAGAACACAGGGTTGCTGGTTTTCTGGTCAGGGCACATACATGGCAAGCTGCTGGCATCTGCAAGTGTCTGTCATGTTCAGGACAGAATCAGTTCAAAAAATTCAAAACAAAAGTACAAATGCTCATTGACTAGGAAATTACTGTTTTCTGTGATGGTAAAATATGAATAAGGCTTTTCTGAATGGGCTCCTCTCTGCTGTGGGGTGGCTGTTTAAGATACACATGGTGCTTTCACCGTAGAGGAGATAATACCTAATGATGAAGCTCCTGCTGAATAAGGGGACTTATAGACTCATGGGCTGCACCAGCAAAGTACCTAATGCTGTAAGAACCTACAAATCTGAGCTATTCAACTTGGGATGAGTGTTACAATCAATTATTGTAGCTTTTAGTAGAGTGACTGTTCCTCTCCTTGTCAGACTTAGCCTCTTTCCTGCCTTGTTGAGTCATGTCTGGATTGTGAGAATTATATCCAGTCATCATAGCTGGTATAGACTGCTGGTTTGTATAAAGCCATCTGTGGGTTAAACGTCTCAGTTCATGAGAAATGGCTGTGTGGGATTGGATTACCACCTGGATTAGATTTCTAATGCAATAAATTTCCAGGCATCCTCTTTCAGTATTTTTACAACACTTCAGTCTATATTATGGTGGAAATTGGATTAAAAGGACAAAGCGTGAAGTCATTTGCTGAAGCAAACAGGGTGTTAGTGCCAAATTTTGTATAAAAGGATGCTGCTGAAAGGACCGCATGTCTCTCTTCTAATCCACAGAGAATCCTCTGCCTCTGAGTTTAAGGACTTCATTTCCAAATACAATGCACAAGGGGTACATAAACCCCTGTTAAACAGTTCATTTTGTGCATTCATCTCTTGTTTGTTTATGGTATTAAAAATGTTGTTTTCGTCCTGGAACAATCCCATTCATGTGGAAATCATTTGTAAATTTAAATACTCTATTAGTGACAGTTCTGTTCAGAGAGAGTATTTTAACGTGTTGGGCAGTATCAGTAGCGATCCTCCTGTAATTAAAGTTTTAAATATATGAAAGAAAATCCTGCCTTTTATTTTTCACAATGAAGTAAAGATTTTCAACAGAAAAAACTAATAATGTGTAGAGACAATGCTCACCATATCTGAAAATGTCATGTTGCTAGGATAAATGAATGATTGCTGTTCTTGGATGAAAGGAATAGTATGTGTGAAACTTCCACTGTCCTTGGAGTGGACAGTAAAGTTTGAATTGTAGGCACAAGACAGGACATAAATGATACCTTTTAAAAATCCAAAATAACAAATTAAATATCCAAAAGTTTCTGCACCCAAATATGTAATTCTTGATTCACAGTCTTAACAATTATCTTCAAATTAGCAAGATGGCCTAAAAATGAAAGTACATTCATGTAAAAAAAAAACTTCTCCAAGTCCAGATGATCACTGTAGCTTTCACAGAGAGAAAATGGACCACCACTTAAATTCCATTAGGATGTGATCTTCTTGGGAGAGCAGGTGCTTCTCCTTCTGGGAAAGAGGAATAGACACATCAATTTCATTTGATCCCACCGGCTGATGCACTAGCAATGACTTGGTAGTTACTTCCTTATTACATTATATTTTAAGAAATTACTCCATTCTCTTTGCATCATTCCAAACCAGACACCTCTTTTATGCATTGCTTTCTGATTGCTCTCAAAGCATCTTTCCAATTAAATAATTTCCTGACAAAAAAAAGGTTTATGTGAAGTAAAATTGTTTTTCATATGCTTTATAGGTTGCTGCATATTATTCAATATTGTGTGTTGTAAAATTCCTTCTATTAATGGTTGTTTACTTTTTCAAGAGACTAAAAATAAGCATCGGAACTTGAAACCAGACAATTTCTTGCAATAACTACACTCATTTTATGTCTTCTTTGCTGGCTTCAGAAAGAATGGGTGATGTTCTGTGCTAGAAAAGTTAATGCTTTTAAAGTCTTCTATGCTTTCTGAATGTAATAACAGTGACAGCACTTAACACTTATATAAATCTTTTCATGCATAGAGCTCCATCCTGACATTGAAAGTACTATTATTCACGTTTTATGGATAAGTTCTTTAACGTAGCAATGAGTTCAATTTCCACACCCTCCAGGCCGAATAAGTATTATAGTAGGGGTACAAATGTCAGAGATTTTAGCTGAGAAATTCCTCATCTGAGTCTCAGACTTTGCTTTACTATCGACACATGCATTAGCTTTATGCTGGTTTCTGTTAGTGACCCTCCTTTAGATTAAAAAACCTATTAAATACCACTTCTCTATTTCTGCCTCTTCTTCAATGACATTTTCCAGAACTCCAGAGGTTTCCTTGTTTTTTCCTACACAGGCCCCTTGACCTCAGCTCAGTTTCCCCTGCAGAAGGACACCTCTACAGACTGACTTGAGCTTCAGTATTGTTTTGATAAAGTATCTGCAGTAGCTCTCTGATTTTTTATGTCTGCCCTGTACAACCAATTTATTTGTTTTATTAAAAAATATAAAATATTTCTATTTGAAATAGTTCTGTATAAATTTTGATGATAACCACTTTTTAATTACTCTTCATTTATTATAGCCATAATTGGAACCAAAATGCGATTACCATACATGGCCATTATCCTGACCCACTTAGCTTTTCTGGTATTTTACTTCTTGTTCTTCTTTCTTTTTCTTTTTCATAACTGATTTTATACTCTGCATGATCAAACTCCCCAGATGTGTTTATACAGCATGTGGCATGACATGACGTGGCCAGATTTGGATTATTTATTAATATTACAGATAAATATTATATCTGTGTGTTATCGTTTATCATTTTGAACAGCAAAATCTTCAAATGACCCAGAGACCTTTCTATATCTAGGTATTAAGAATCATCATTTGGTGGGATTTTCAGTAGACAGGGGAAGCAACAGCTAAAAAATTTTTTCATTATTTGCTCTTTTGAGAACTTATCTCCTGAAAGGTTTCCTTGAGCTTAAATGAATTGAAAATACCTAAGTCCCAATTCAAGTCACAAGTACTTAATGCTAATAACTTTCACTGACAGTAAGGAGAGTACTGACAGACAAAGAGAAACATCAATTAATGTAGGAAAAGTAAGATCCTTGATTTGTTGTCTGCCAAAATAGAGGGCATTTGCTGTATTTTCTTCACAGTCTTATAAATAGTTAATAATTGTATTTAAAAATAGCATTGGCAGAAGAAGTTATAAAGTTATCTTTTTGTTTCCAAATTTAAATGCTGATTTAAATGGGAGTGCTACAGGCTTCCGTGATTCTTGTTGTTTGATTGTCTAAGTTACATGTAGAGGAGAGGAAGCAGCAAAATGGGTTGCCTAAAATACTAAGTGGTATTTGCCGAAGGGGAACATAAGCCTGTTTTTTCTACATAACCTTTTTTTTTTTGTACTGCCTGTTCAGTTTTGTGAGTAAAGGAGATATGGTACGTTTATCTTAAATCATCAGTAAACAGAAAATAATGAAATACATACTGGCTGTT